>BMAW01118769.1:154735-208337 GCA_019974015.1 Nephila pilipes
AACAATCTTCGTTTACTAGAGGACCTCGCTACATGCATAAACTCAAGACGCTATGACATACGTAAGACACGGACGTCCTGACTTGCTCGACTTTTTTTTAGTATTGCAAATTTAGGTCAAAAATCTTATGATAGAGAATGATATATATATATGTTGAGATATATATATATATATATATATATAACTATATATATAGATATATATATAACCATATATATATACATATAACTATATATATATATATATATAACTTACATATATATATATATACCATATATATATATTTCTGAGCATATATAAACTATATATATATACACACATGGTTATTATGTTAATCCATATATATATATATATAACTTGAGTATATATATATATATATATATATATACATATATATAACTTACATATATATATATATAAACCATAGTACTATATATATATAACAGACCATATATATATACATTCATATATGGTTAATAAGCATATATATATATATATATAATATATAGAACATATAATATATATATATATAAGGTGACTTTACTAATTTTTATTATTTTATCATTTTTGAAAGTGGTACATTAAAAGACAATCAATTTCTTATTAAATTTATTATCATTATCGTTTAAGAATTGAAAACTTTCTTGATATTTTACGGTATGTATACGATACATTCTACTTGTTTATTAGAGAGATGATGAAGAATTAAAAGTTTACACCTTGAAAATACAGGTAGTAAACAGTTCTTCCGAGACGGATAGATGGTCCCTTATTTAACCCATATTATCGATGGACGTTGAACGCGTCATGTGGAAGTTACTTCCGACGCGGTAAGAAGGAGAAGAGAAGCGCAGAAAGTGGCGGCAAAGAGAGAGAGAGCCAGAAAACTGAAGTGTCACTTTGTTTTGTTCTGGGATAGGTGGCGCTACATGAGCTTATCACATGACTCTGATTCGTGACATCTATTGAGCATCGGAGGAACTTGTTCGTATGATTGAAAATGTACAATTGCTTAAAATTAGATGGAAAATCCTACAGAGTTCGACCCTCCAAATAGAGCTGGCCTCCATACTGGAATTTCCAAAACTTCACTAATAATACAAAACAACTAATAACACAAGATAATATCTAATACATAAAAGGAAAACAATATAAAGGAAATAAAATCAAACAAAATTCACCAAATAACTATGTTTGATATTCAAATGGTGTTGATAGAAAAGTTTTATATCTGTTTCGTAGGAGCTGTATCACGCAGATTTTTCTTCTTGTAAATCTTCCACCTCGGATTTGCACTTCTTTCTTTATTCTTCGTAGCACTTTTTCTTTGTAACTCTGTTTTTTTCCTATATTTGTAAATGTGTTCGGACTGGCGTATTCTTGATGAGCTTGGGTATGATGATCTTCTTTGAGATCATTCTTCTATCTGTTTATTTATTTTCTTTCGTAAATGCCTAATCGGCGTGGCGATTGATAAACTGGTTCATCCTTCTTTAAAATAATTCGTGGTAACATCGTGCTTGCCTCTCTTTTCAGGCCTTGTAGCTTTCTTACATTTCAGTACATTCTTTTTGATCTCAGGATCTCTTATGTGATCTGTCTAACTTTTCGATCGTTTTCCGCTTGTATCTGCATTTGAGAATGCTTGATTTCATATTTAACAAATTCTACACCATTCTCCGTGAAGTTGATTGTTGCTCGTTCTAAAATGTCTAAACCTATGACTGTTTGTACTTTAGCTTCTGCTAAGTACTACATGCCAAGTTAGTGAATAGTTTTCTTCATCCATCTGAAATTTTGTTCGAAGGGATCCCATCGTGTGACTCTGCACCTATGCCTGTTAAGAGAATCTTTTGTTCTTCGCTAGTTTGTTGGACTGAAGATTCTTCTGCTGGTATTTTCGTAGAGACTGACGGTACCTGGTGTCGATGTGCGTAATTTTCTTGTTTCCAAACATTATCTTTGTTGCGTAGATTTTCTGATTGATAGGGCTACAGTTGCCGTAGGCTTCGTTTGTTTCTCTCAGAAATTCATAGTTCTCTTCGGTTTTGTATTTAGCTCTTTCGCTGAATCGTTGAATCTTCTAAACCTGGAGTAATCGTTTGAGCGTGATTAGAAACATTTGAATTTGAATAATTTCTGCCGTTAATTGATTTTCGATCCGTCGATTTGAGTTTACGATTTCATGACTTCTGTGACTAGTGATTGAGCATCGTGATGTCGGATTGTAACTAGTGGTCGCTGCAACTTTCCAACTTGATCTATCCTGCTCGAACTTTCGTGGATTCAAACTGACGAAATTTTCTGAAGCTCTGAAATCTTGTTTTCCCCTAAAATGCGTATTAACTGGTTTGATTTATGTTCTCCTGACGTCTTTCATACTCTTCGAACTTTCTGCTAATTGGCTGGCGAATTTTATCGTTGTCCATCTGTCTAGAAAATGTTGCTTAAAAGTCTGTAGGAGCTCTACGTTTCATTTGATCTGAGATGATAGTTTCTTAATTCTTCAAAAGATCTGATTTTAACCCTGATATCCATCCATCAAAATATGTTGCAATGTGATAAAAATGGTCCAAGTGTGGCTATAAACTTTTGATGTGGTAAATATGAAACTTTCATGCTAATTTAAATCTTAAGCAGAAGTTTTTTACGTGGTCGGAGTCGTTTGCTATCTCCTGTCTACGTATATGTGAGAAATTTGACGGAAGAGTCCTAAAGATATGAAACCAATGTTCTTTGAAATTGTTAATCGTTGTACTTGACGTTCGAATAGACTTAAATATAAACTCTATATCTTCTTTAACTTCATATTTATGGAGAAATTTGATATTTCCTTGCCTAGTAATTGAATGGTCGGTTTCGGTCAACCGTTGAGTATAATTTAGTTGATTTCTAATTTTAACTGCCTAGCTCATGTTCATGCTTGTCGTCGTTCTCTTCTAGAACGGGTTTCCAGACGCAACTTCAAATTCTTGATTTTTGTTGTGTTTAGGTAAGTGTTTCAAGCTGCAACTTTTCAAATTCTGTTTCTGTTAGCTGTTTGCAAGTGCTCTAATGCAACTTTCTTCAAATTTTGTTTTCGTAGTGCTTCACAGGCAACTTTTCTTCATTCTTCTTTTCGTAGTGTTCTTCAGGGCAATGCTTTCTTTCGTTTTCTTCGTAGTGTTTCAAGGCGCAATGTTTCTTCTTTTTCTTTCGTTGCTCTATTATACTAAGCAAACAAATTTTTAGTGAATCTCATCATAGTCTCGTACTCTTTAGTGATTAAGTCCCTTAATTTTAACTGCTCATTGAAGAATCAGCGGTTATCTAGATTCACTCTAGGATAAATATATCTCCTGACGTCCTTAGTGAGGTAATGATATTTTAAAAATTAATATGCAAATAGTTAAATAGAACTAAAATTTGAAAATTTATACTCTTCGTTTATGCGTAATACACACAAAAGTGATTTTAAAATAGAAACACGCATTAAGAGGTGAATACTGTTTAATTAATTTGCTTAGAGGCTAATGTATGGCATAAAATATATATCGAACACAATAATTAATCAAGGATATGGAAATAAATTATGAAAAAATATAAATAATATCGGCAATATAATTTGTTAAAGTACACCTTTTTTAAAAAAAAATGAATGTATCTTACATCAATTCTGAAATCCCTTAGTTAAAATTTCTTTCACAGAACTAAACTAAACATAGAAAGAATATAAAGTAATCAATTAGAACCAAAAAAAAAAAATATTCAGACATACAGTGAAAAATCATAGAATAAAAACAAAGTCATCTTATTTTGAGAATACACTTCAATTCCTGCTTTTAATTTAGAATTCAAGAATCTGCCAAACTTATTTTTTTAAAGTAATAAGTTATCATTCATTGAGAGGGAAATGAAACAGAGACAAGTTATTTAGCACACGGAAAATATCTCATGGGAAAGGGAAACTAATTATACACAGTTGCCGAAGGATTAATGTTTACGTTAACATGGACTCGAAATCTAATTACTATTATGGTCTGTTTTGCTGTGAGAATGCTGACTGGATTTGATATCATAGGCATACTCATCACCACACTAATAATAAAAAGACACTCCTAGATTTTGAACTTAAGAGAGACAATTTCCTGAAAATATATGTATAAAATGAACTTTGACAATAATAGTTTAATTTACTTTCTTCAGATATTTTATAATTAAAAAAAACATTACATGATGGCACTTCATTGTGAATTAGATGATTATCCGAAAAAATAAAATAGTTTTATGTACCTGGAATCTTGGGTAAACCTTACTAGCTTAATATAAGCTTTATATATACTTTAAAACAACGCTCTGTAAGCAGCAATCGACGCATTTATAAAGAGCTTAAACTAAACATCACATATTTAGATATCATCAGCAAAATAAATAACTTGATGCAGAAGCATTTGATGATAGAAAGTGGAGGTTCTACTTGTAGAGGGACACACTCGTCGCAGTAGAAAACTAGTGTCTGGATGAGGCAACACATTTTCTTTGTAGTATGTTGTCACTGACACTGGCTATTTTTGTTATAGAGTCATACGCTTGTCTGAGCTATCTGTGAAATTTTGTTGATCTCAGGTCGAATCATTTCCTTTTCTTCTGTAGTTTCCCATTACATTTTGACGCAATCCTGGTCCGATCACCTACATTTTGAAGGAATCCTGGATCGCTATAAATTTTAAGTAATCCCGACGAATCACCATAAATTTTGCAGACCGTGGGATGGAGATTGTCTTCATCCGAATCTGATATGTTTGCTCTTACGCAATGGGTTGGCTTCGTCTAGGGGGAGTAATTTTCGGATTCATGTAATGTTGTTGATGAATTCAGGATGAAGCTTGCAGGCTTTAATGTTTTAGGATGATGAAGAATAAAAGTGTTGGCTCACTTTATGATATATAGTGTAGTAAACAGTTCTTCCGAGACGGATAGATAGCCCCATTTAACCCATATTATCATGAGTTGAATGCTCGCGTGGAAGTTTACTTCCGACGCGAGAGCGAAGAGCAAGAGAAGCAGAAAGTGGCGGCAAAGAGAGAAGAGAGGAGAGCCGAAATAGCGAGTGCTCACTTAGTTTTGTTCTGGGATAGGTGGCGCCAATGAGCTTATCACATGACTCTGATTCGTGGCGACATCTATTGAGTATTGGAGGAACTATTTTACAGTAGATTGAAAAAAGGAAATCAATTGCTTAATAAATTAGATGGAAAACTCATTATTAATACTTTTTCTAACCACATATTAAAATCACGCACGATATGTCTCGGTGAGTGATATTTTTCTCTCTACATTAGATGTTTTGCTACTCCCGTGGTGAGGAAGGTCTTAACCTTGGATTGCTTGATCCCCGTTAATTAAAGCATTTTAACTACTGCGTCGTCGTTAAAAAAATAGCTATCCAATTCCTCCAGTGCAATGATGAGATAGAGGAACACTGAATGATACATTTGTAGAGAAGGCTGTTTTCAGCTCGGATTGAGAGCTTATTACATCCTTTCTATTGAGTTTTGTTTGAGCGTGGTCATGATCGCGGCAGGACAGCTATTTGATAGTCGTGGATTGATCTGATGTTACCTAAAGACCTATGTGTCGCCAGATGATAATGCCGTAACATCATCAAGTTATAAAGCCCTTCCAGTCTGGCGTGGAGTGAATGTTAGAGAGGGAGATGTAACCCTGGTATCGTCCCGTCACTTGATCGAAGTTCAAAATGAAGAGATCTGCGTCACCAATCAGCTATGCGGATTTCTTCGGATGTAATAAACCAATCAATGAATAGCTCTGGATTATTCCACTTGTCGTCGTCAGCTTCATCTGGTTGAGAAGACGGTGTTTTGATGCGTGCGTCAATCGGTATATCGCTAATTGTGATTTATGAGTGGCTCGTCTTTGCCCAGAGGTAAGTTTTTGTGTCGGGAATGCAGAAACCTGTAATTCTAGCCTGCTAGCCTTATATTCATCACATCAGAGGATTTTTTCTCTCGTGTTGGGGTAGTCAGTTAAAACTTGGAGTGCTTGGTTGCACTTTCGAACTTCTAATCTGATCCGAAGAAAGCTTTGTGCAGCTCTTGCAGTGCTTCTAGTAACTAGGTCAAAGGGATTTCCCTCGGTCAGGTACACTTTAAATTCTACCGTCATCATTGAAGAGAACTGCCGCAACTGTTTGAGTTGAGAACAATATGGGTCTTCCAAAATAAAATAAAATATTGTTTTTGCGTGTGATACGTAGTGTAATATAATGATATATTGCAACTGATAGGAAATTGAGGGTCATCTCCTTGCCCAGTAACCAGCAATTTGATACCCCATCTTGAGAAATAACTCTACTTTACCACAAGCATTCTTACTATACATTGTGCATTACTGTCGTATGTAGAACATCTGAAATGAACAGCTGTGTTTGACGTCAAACATTCGAACCCGGGCTTCAAAACTACGCGTCCATTAATACTAGATACAGAGGAGTAATGTTATTTAAAAATCCATGCCTTTGAAGTGTCTTGTGGGTTTCATTCCCATTTCCCTTCCTTGTAAAATTGTGCCAGTTCTTTTTCAATCAGATCGCCCGCTTGGCTTGATTTGATCTACCTACACTGACTCCACACGGAGAAAAAAAGAAATAATCAAAAATGATAAGCAGACGTACTCATAATGAAATGAGTATTGTGGTATTTAGATTTGAACGTATATCTTCATGAATGTAAACATTACATGTCATTCACCCCTCCCTTAAAAAAATGAAACATCAACACTAAAAAATATTATAAATATAGATAAAAATTTTTTTTTCACAACTTCTAAAAAATTGGGTTCAAAACAAAGACTATGCTTTTATAAAGTATTTGAATAAAATTGTATTTACTATGCTTGCATGTCGCGAAGAATGATACATGAATATTAAATGAGTACATACATGCGAATCAGTTTTTTACATTTTTTACCATTGATATCTTCAGAAAGATTTTATTGATATCTGAGACATGTATGATCAGTTTTAAAATGATTTTGTGAGTAATTATTGTGTGTTAAGACATCCATAATATTACATTGTAATCGTATCTTTAGTGACTCTTTGACTTCATCTGTACTAGATCAGTGTTGAAAAATTATTTCTATAAATGTAAATATTTATGATGCTTATATCTTCAGAAAAACATTATATACAAAAAAAGCAGTGTTGTAAAATTTAGTAAAGTTTGAGAACTTTGCAAACATATTTTTATCGTGACTATACAACAATGATCGAACAACAAAGTTCCATTTTTCACTTCACAATGTGTGTAATGTAATTTAAACTTTGTATATTTTACACCCTTCGACTAGAGAGAAATTATTAAGATTTTTTTATCTTGTTTTAAGATATATTTGTATTTAAGGTATTAATGTTTTAACATTTTGAAGAATTGTTGCTACACTCAGTTTGTTCCAATAGTACTATAGGCAATGTGGTAGTTAGAATAGATTATACAGAAAAAATGTTGCCATAAATAAGTTTTTTCCGATCATTCTTTGTAACTGAAGTACATAAATTTCAGATGCTTTATGACAGGAGTAAGATGTTTCAGAATATATTTTTTAAAGAACATGGTTTTAATTAAAACACAAATTTAATGTATTTTGGAAACCAAATTTTCACAATCTAATCAGGCATCCTTCCTGTTAAAGTCTCAAAACACTGTTCATCATATATTATAAGAGATTGTTTGGTGTCTCATCACTATTGTCTCACATTTTAAAGTGATCTGTTTTAAACTCCTATGACTTGCTTTAGAATCAATACTTATTTGTGCTGTAACTTAAAAATTTGATTGTTATATAATTAAGGTTTTCAATGTCTTTTCATATAATTTCATATCACAGATTTTATCACATGAAATCCAACATTCATGCACACAGAATAAATAAAAACATTTTCTTTTGTATCTGATGCATGTGACACAAATACTATAGTTATGTTCTTCATTAAATTGCAAAATGCTTATAAATGTTCACTCATAGAACAAGGCCGAACATATGTTATTTAGCCCTTTTATTTGTTGATATTTGTATTTTTATTCAACACAATTTAACCACTTCATTCATACATTAAATCAAACTTAATGTTCTCTAAAAGCGCCGCCTGTACCGAGACGGATCACAAAACCGAGTTCCGTGCCAATTGAAAACAAACAGCACATCAAGGCACGACAACACACAGACTTCCAAACGAGCACCAAGATCTATAGAACGTAAAAATCCTTCCATCAAAATCCTGCTCAACTGACTGCATCATTCTTATCCGCGCACCTTAAAAAACTACCATTTCATACATTACTTCAAAACTCAGATCATCAACATAAGCCTTAGGACGTTTTCGATTATCCAATAATAGTCAGAACTTTCCGCAACTCCATCTAAACCGCCGCCTGCAGAAAACGCAACACCATGAAGGAATCATCAGAATCAAATGAAATCTGCAAATGTCAATTATAGGATATTATAAATTAATAAAGTTTCAGAGCCATCGAGGTAGGTGCGGCGCGTAATCTCTGAATTGATGCTGAAAGCGTATAAATAAAGCGCTGTAGCGGACGTTGAAAAAAAAGTCTATGATTATTTGTTAGTGGCAAACGTCTAGTGAGACCTGAGTATGCCTCCACGTGATGAAGAATAAGAACGAAGCAACTTACGGAGTTTGAAACGAGGAGGATAATCGGCCTCGAGAAGGAGGATTTTCCCATCGCGCACAGCAGCTCGTATGCAGCGAACAGTTCCACAGTACGTGAGTTTGAAGCAGTGGATCGACGAGCACCGAACAACTTGAAAACAGGCACTGGACGACAGACGTCAGAGCGCGATGATCGACAATTGCCCGCATGGCGGTAACGATCGCACAGCTTCTCCAGGCAGCTGGAGCATGTTGGTCTACCGTTACAGGTGTACAATTGTTTCGTCAATTGTCGTCGTTCGCTGCGCCGTGGATTGCGTAAGGGTGTTCTTATACAGGATTCCCCTCACGGCGAATCATCGACGCACAGGCGTCGGCAGTGGGCCTTGAGCACAGACAGGCGAGCTGATTGGCACCAAGTTGGTTTCTTTTCAGATGAATCACGCTCAATTTGTGGACCCCATGATGGTTCGTGTGCCTGTGTTAGATATGCCGGTCAACGCTGCCTTCCTGAGTGTATTATTGAACGACATAGTGGTCGAACACCCGGAGTTATGGTTCCGGGGTGCGATTTCGTATGGATCCAATTTGGATACGAATTTGAGGGTAATTCAATAGCAACAGGTATCAACCAGGAAGTGCTGGCAGCCCGAAGCTTTTCCCTTCTGCTGCGCCTTGAGCTATCTTTCAGTATAATGCACGCCCACATGTTGCAAGACTGTTCGAGACTTCTTGTTCAGCTACAACGCATGCAAACTCTTCCCGGCCTGCTTAATATTCACCGGATTGTCGCTCATTGAGCACGTGTGGATAGTGGTTATCGGCGTCTACTCGTGATCCGCGTCCGCAGTTTCCAAAGACGAACTTTGGTTGCGCATACAAGCGATATGGAATTCTCTTCCTCAAGCAGATATTCAAATCTGTTTGACCTTACACGTCGTGGCAACACTTATTGTAGCATGGTGGCTGCACCAAATACTGATCGACGCTTAATTTGTTTCTTTGTTTTGTACCTCATCATTTATTTGTATCAGTACAAGCCGTTTCTGCATTAAATTCTCATTTGATTCTGATGATTCTTTCATGGTGTTGCATTTTCTACAAACAGCAGTATACATACAAAACATATAAGAAAATTGTTTTTGATTGATAAATATTACTTTAAGAAAAGAAAAAATAATGCCAGCTATTAATAAATTTGAAATTTATATAGAATTGAATATTCATATGCTTCTCTTATTAAATAAAAGTTGGATTCCTTTTCGAAACATTACAATCAATTTATGATTAAAATTAATTTGTTTGGTAAAAAAAAAACATTTTAAAAAAAAAATTCAAATTCAAGGTAAGAAATTCCACCTGTTTAAACCATAAATCAAGCGCATATCTGTTACCGCTTAATTAAGGTAAAATCTTGGATTAAAAGAGAAAATAGTTTAAACCAATGCTGTTTTTTAAAACAGAATCAGCCTGATATATATAAAGTGTTTATATATAAAGTATACTATAACTCAGAAGAGCTTAATTACACATAAAAGTATACTATAACTCAGAGCTTAATTACACTTCTTAACTATTCATATTTATTTTTCAGAAGGTTTAGAATAAATAAAATACTAGAATAAATAAAAATACTTTATTTTAATACGTTAGAATCAACAGATTACTGATACGTAACAACATTAAAACATGAAATAATTGAAATACAAAATAAGCTTAATCAAACAAAATGCTGACACAGTTCACATTTATCTGCGTTCACAACACATCTGTTTAAAAGCAGAAAAAAATTTTAAGTTTCCATCGAATATAGAAACAATCGCTAAAAGCAAGTTTAAATAGGTTTAGCGAGCGACACTTAAACGAGAATAAGTCTAAAGATATATAAAAAATACACTCAGATTATTTCCTACCAAATGTAACAATTGAATAGTGTGAGAAAATGTGATATTAAACATATTAATCGAAATAAAGAGGGAGACAAGATAAACGAAAATCAATTGGCAAAATGAAACACGTTCATCAATTCCCACATTTCTTTTATTATTCTTATATACCAAAAATTCCACAATATGCGATATTATGTATAAAAAATTAAATGTATTTACAAACTAATGTATAATGTAATGTATATTTTGCATAATGTATATTTTGTCTAAATTATGTGAACTGATCCATATTATTTAAATTAGATTTATGTTATTGTACAATATATCGTAATGCAAAAAAAAAGCCATGCTGTCAAGACCATACCGCTCCTCGTTTTAATTGAAAACACTTGTGATATCTAAAAGAAATCTTGTTAAATTAAAAATTATAATCATAAGGAGTATCAAGCTCCTTAATCTAAGTAAATTTTAATCCACTCAACTAATTAAAAAAATGCAGTGTTTCTAGTAAAAAAACTTTAAATCTTTACAACAAATGTTTTGGGATCCAGTGTGTCATAGTTAATAATTCAGCAGCAAGAACTACTAACTATGTAGAAATGGATGTTTTAACAGACCAAGCAGAAATTTTTTACATGTAATAGCTTATAATTATAAGGGGTTCAGTATATTTAAAAATAAAGCCGGTATTAATTGGTTGTGTAGATGACTTTGTCTCTTTCGAAAAATGAAGGAATTGTCTATGATAATAACGATGCATAACAACATATTTATTTGAAACAAGAATTGTTTTAAAAGCATTTTCACTCATATTTACTTTATGAGATGTTGATTTAAAAGATGTAAAAATCTGTTAAATTATGTACCCTTACATATTAGAACTTCCTAGTTTAAAATGATACTAGATTGTACATTACATTAAAACATATACTCATGTTGTACAAATGGGGATGCTGAAGTAGATTAGATAGTGGCTTTTATAAGGATTTTAAATTTATCATACCTTTTATCTGTAGGAGTTAAAAGTTGTACTTTTTTTTTTTTTTAAATATTCTTGTGTTCAAAATTATGAATGTTTCTTTAGTTTTAAATATCTGATATGTATGTATGGTATTCAGAATAAATTTTTCTAAATTGCGATGTGGTTTAATTTTTTTCTGCATACTGCGAAATTATTAATTTTATTTAGCTAGCTTTGTTATGATGTGTTAATTCAAAGGAAATATATATTAGTGAAAAAATTCAGTACACTTAAGTTTTTACCATGGAAAATCTAATATTCATCATAATGTTTATAAGATATTTGTAATAACTTATTAAATAATTGAACTTTAATTAAAACCTCAATCTTCTGCATGTATAGGAAGTAAACTGTATATTGCTTCTAAAAAAAACATAAATATAATTTTTAATGAACTGAATTGCTTCTTGGAACTACTGGCTCAAATTTCTCTTACTCAATTGCGTTTTCTTGAAAAGAATTTTAACTCTTTGAATCGAATCTAAATTCGTTAATTAAAGATTTTATTAAACCACCTCGAATTGTCTTAAATTTTTGTGTATAAGTTCAGGTTTATGATCACATAATAGTTGCATTTTTATTTCTTAAAAAAGTAACAGTTTTGTTACACACAGTAAATGAAATATGGAATCGGAAGTTTGTAACAAAAATCATAAAGTGCGTGTTAAATAATATATAAGATGAAAAATGATACTTTCAAATAAAGGAGCGCTTATTTAAGTCCCTTAACATTTCAGTTGATTTATAGTTTCTGTTTAAAATTCATATTTGATAACAAATAACAGTATCAAAAAAACAAATTCAAAACATATTCACTTGACTGTTTGATACTCATATCGATACAGTAACAGAATCACAAATAAACACATACACACTCATTTTTTTCTATTCCACACCATATTTGATACACTTCTTCCAAAATGAGTATGAAGTTTCCATTTTGAGTACCTCTCATCTGTTACTAAAAAAAAAAAAGAGTAATGTACGAGTCTTAAATTTGAAAACGTTAGAATCGAACCATTTTCAGTATGAAGTATTCAAAAGTACTTGTAATTATATTTTTGGCAATCTGTTTTTTCGCAGTGCAGAAATTGGAAGCCATTATTAAAACAAAACGTACAACAGTCCAAAAAAATATTCTAATGCGCAAAAATATTTAATAAAAAAAATATGACACCGCATAGTAATGCATCTTTCGTCTCATTTGAAACTGAGTCCATAATCGTGCTTCGTATTATAATTAACTGTTTTATTATTCTTGTCAGTCAGTGGAGGAAAAACCAAACAAGAATAGAATATTTTGCAATGACAAATTTATTATTATTATAATAGGACTAAACATCCGATTAATTTATTTTCCGCTGACAGCATGAATTCATGGCGCTGGCGAAATGAAACCCAAAAGGGATAAAAAATCAAACTAATTAATTTTTTGGGATGATACAAATTGAGGAGCTGTTCATGGTTGTCGAAAATGTTACACCCTAATAAAGGATTAAGAAGAATCAACGTATTTCTCACGAAATCAAACGACGAGAGCACTTAATTTTACGACACAAATAAAAAATAAGCCTTTGAATTTCGTAATCAATCTTAACTTTAGAGGTAGAATAAATAAGAGATTAAGGTAGAATATGTACTGAAGAATAAAGTTCATAAAACAATACACACACTGAAAGAAATTTTAAAAAACATTATGCAATTTTTTTAGTGAAACGGTGCTAAATGATTTTTTCTGTATAAAATAAAAATAAATAACTTAGTATCACATGTTAATATCCAAACCCAAATGAATCAATGATGAACATGCAAAAAAACTGTTCAATATTAAATAACACTACAAACTGGATACAGTACTTATAAATATTTCATCAATACTTTTCCGCAAAAGAATTTTCGTACATGATCAGGTGAAACATTGCTTCCGCTTTAAAAGCACGGCTAAATTTTTAAGTAACGTTAGATTGTTCAACATAAATCATCTCTCTCTCTCTCTCTGCCTTTTATCCCGTTTCTTTGAAGAGTTACCACTTTAAGAAAAACTGCAAATTTTTTTTTTAGATTGTTGTGACAACTTCGTGACAGATGTCACCGCAATTTTCAATTAGTGTTAAAATGTTTTGGAATTAAACCAGCCACCCAAGGGGTTGGTTTATTTTGTGAGCCACTTTTCAATTTTTTATCGTTTGGTTTCCAATTCCTTTAATTACATTTAGCTTAAATATATCAATTTGTTAATTTGACGTTTGGTTTGAATCACCTGTTATCGGAAACACTTTACCGTTGTCCAGCCTCTCCATATTTCAGCGTTCACTTGATTCTTATATTTAACGAGTACTTAATAATTATAAAAAAAAAGCGCACCTGGTGGCTAAATCTGCTCTTGCAAACTTTCCCATATAACTTTTTTAAAATTCTTGGTTGAAATACCATCCGACATAAAAGATGGAAAATAACATTCAATCACAATTTTACTATACATTCAAAATAACTGGGTACAAATGTGCTGGTAATTAGTTGAATCGATGTCACATTAGAATTCCAACAATAACACATCAATCAATAACTCCTGAGACTAAATCCAGAGATGGCACCCCGTAGTAAACGCAACTGTGGTCTTTTCTAGAGTATTAACCTTGCTTGAAACGCTTGAAATTTTAAGTCGATCGGACCAGAAACAGCTGAGTTATCGAGGTTGGAGTAAAGTCGTTTTGTAGTTTGTTTAAAAAATGGAAAAAACTGAGTTTCCGTGTTCTGATAAACATTGTTTTTTTAATGGGTAAAACACCGTGCGTTATGAAACACGGATTGAAAAATGTTAATTCGGACTCTGGTCCATCAGCAACGATTGTCGGTGGTTTGCCGAGTTTAAACGGTCGTACCGACAAATGACGCGGAACGCTCGGTAGACCCAGAAGCCAACACCGGAAAAATGAGTGAAGGACAAAAATTTATAATGAAAGATCGTAAAGTAGTCTGAGATTGCTGAGATGACAATAGATATCATATGGAAGCGTATTTACTATCCTTCAAGAAAATCGAGAAAAAGATTTTTCCAAGTGACAAGTGATTGCTTTGATGGATCAAAACAGCAACGAGTCGAAGATTCAGAAAGTTGTTTATCGTTATTTACTCGCAACAAAAAAAGATTTTCTTGCGGGGAAAAAAAAGAAAAAAAAAAAAAAATTGAGGGAAAAAAAAAGATTTGAAAAAGAACGATTGTATCATACCCTAAAAGGTATTTAACAAAGGTAAGCAGGTTGATGAATAAAAAAATTTGCAAAAAAATGTTGGTTTTCACGTTAGTCTCTGGAGTTGATTGATGTGTTAGACTATGTGAACGAGATTGTCAGTCGCTGATGTCTGGCAACTTCAAGCAATTGAGTTCTCACAGTTCCTGGGCAATAAAATGAACTACTGCCCAAGGAACTCTCACGAATGAGTGATTGCTTATCAACGTCGCACCGAAAGCAACATGAAGGTTATTATGACGAACCTCAAATTTTGAACCTCAATCAGAGCCGTCCTCGAGCTGGCACCTCCTTCTTCTCAAACTTTCCAAATCACATCCACAGAGAATAGGATTTCGAGAGCCCGGAGATTTAACGTAAATTAGTCTTGCTAAACGACGAGTCCTTAGTGGCATCAGGATCGAATCCAATGACCTGACGAAATGCAGCTCTCCCCAAGCAACGACCATGACTGCGGCCTCAAGGAATCACATGATTAAAGATCCCCATCAATTTATTTTATTTTGTATTATTTATAGAATTGAATTATTGAATACTCAAGAGGTGAAATTGATAAGAAAACGGTTCACCAATGGTGAAATACACTCTAGAACTCTGATGAGTTATCAAATTTGGTAATCAAAGAAAGTCTGAAATTTTTTTTTGCAGTCCATTCTTATTGGAGCAATCTTGTTCCCTTGGTCAGTTGATCTGCCCTCCATTGCCAACCAACAAGTGTAGGCATCCACTGCATGACGCAGATATTTCAGATTTTCAGGAATTATCACACAAAGGGGTATAAATTTCTTCGTCTGTGCTAGGAACCATCACATTGGAGTACCCCAGCAGCCCTTGAATTGTTTAATCAACAGACCATGTTTTTCATCTGTATTGGCCAATGACAAGTACAGCTTTCTTTAGTCCTCCAAGTTGCTATAGTTCAAATTCACAGACTGGCTCCACGTCGAAATCATGGACACATAAATCGATGGGGTCTGTGTTAACATAGATCACATATGTTAGTTGTTTAAATCTTGTACACTTTGTATTTTTTGTAGGTAATATATTTAATATTATCATATTTCTATTATTGGGAACTATTTATATTCGGTGGAAATAACCTGAGTGTATTTTTTATGAATCTAGTCTTATTCTCGTTTAATTGGGTGGTAAAATGTCGTTTGGATAAGCTAAGCCTATTTAAACTGCTTCCGGGTTTGTTTGTATACTTATGATATAAGTTTTAAATATTTGCCGTAAAAAGATACATTTTTATTCAATGGCCATTGAATTATTTCCCTTTTGTTTTATTGCTTATTTGTAATTCAAATTATTTCATTTATAAATATTATGTATCAAGAGATCAATGTATTGATTCCAACATGTTAAAAAATACAATTTATTCCAATATTTATTCTAGTATCATAATTTTTTTCTAAACCGTCTGAAAATAAATGAATTATTAAAGTGTAATTAAGCTTTTCTGGATTATAGTATCTTTCATGTATTGAAAAGACATTTTATTTATCAGGCCATTGTTTTGAAAAATAAAGTAACATTAATTTGATTGAACTTTATTTTTTCTTTTAATCAAGATACATAATTAAGCCGTAACAGTTATATAATGATTAACGATTTAAACAGGTGAAAATTTGTAACCTTGAATTTGAATTTTTTTTTAAGATTTGGTTTAGTCTTAGTTCACTGAACTAATTTACAATTTGCGAAATTTTTTTGCGCCAAAAAAATTTTTGAAATCGGCCAAGATGGCGCCAAAGCGCATTTCAACCCGATCGCTCCAGAAGCGGAAAATATAGCGTCGTCTATGGAAGCTATCACTTGAAATAGCTGGCGTTTCACCGAAAGAAAGAAAGTGTAGAAATAACGCATCTGATAAAAAATTTTGAAATAAGATGGCGTTTTCAATTGAAAGGAAGGTTATGTAAGCATCGCGCCTTTATTTTAAATAATTCTTCATTTCCATTCTATAACAAATACACCACAAAATGAAATTCCATCGCACATGTGTGCTTCCAATACCGCAATTAATGTGACGTAATAGTGATAATGAAGTTATGCAAGAGCCAGATGTAGTCATGCTGCGCCTCAATAAGATTCAAGTGTGTTCAGGTGAAGAAATTAACAAAATACTGACAAGAAGGATGATCGAAAAATAGACAGAGTAACCTGGGGGGTGTACATCCGTGTTTACCAAAGACAACAAACTCCAAAGGAAAGAAAATATCAATGAGGAGCCTCTGGTTCATGATGCCCGTACTTACCTGGAGAAGAAGGCAAGCCCTGATGTCCTCTGGATATAATCCTCTAAGGGTAGGGTGCCCGGCTATACCCCCAGACACTGGTTACCCATTTTAGTCGCCTCTACAACATTACAGTGACCATTCTGTCATACCGGGTCACCACACGGGTCCGCGATTGCTTATGAGATAAAGGCATCGAACGCGGTCGAAAAATGAGATTCAGACGAGCCGCAAATTCGAGACCTTCGTATTGAGATACCAGTTATGGTGTGTCATCCTCATCATCTGAGCATGGTCTTCAAAATCATGTTGAACAGAAATGGACAAGTGGAAGCATTCACCCCACAAACTCTAAAAGTAAATTTATCGATATAAATGTGTCTCATTACCTCAAGTCATTATAGTTTGAAGTCATCCTAACTCATTTTGTTCAACGATTAAAATACTAAGATGAAATTGACCTTACTCCAAGAATTCCGTGCCACTCAATGTAAGGTCTTTGAACCAATTAATGCACAATTGATTGAATTTACTAACACCATCCCACGCCGGTTAACAGACACACTGCAACTTTGAGACACAAATGGTAGTTTATATCTTAACTATTACTCTATACTTACTTCTACACTGTGAGAAAAGAAGCTCAATTCTAACTTGTAGGTACCATTATAACATTGGTTGGGTCTTTAGTAGACTACCGAAATAAACGGTTCGCCTGGGCATTGCCACCTGATCTCACGACCATTGACTTACTTTACAACATATATCTTAAGAACACAATATAGCTTAATGCAATGGATTTTAAGTGAGATCTTGACGAGGCTTTTAAAAATGTGTTTTGTGTGTGGTTACTTTTGTCCTCAGAAGGAAACGATCTTTAATAGATCCAGTCCCTTGGGACATATACAGTGTCATTAGCTCACATTTGAGGTACAGCAAAGGCGGAGGAAAAGAGAGTTTTGATTGAATGTCCATAACATCAAATTTTCAGTAACATCTATGGATCTAATCATTTTAGCCTCACCTTTAACGATGAGAGGTACCGCAAACTGGTACCCCCCCACTCTCACAACTTACCAATGTGCGGACATTCCAATCTCAATTAATTTATGCATTAGCACTGCTGCTAATGACAGACACCAGACTCTAACCTTACACCTGCCGGTCATGAGCTCAATGACTACAACCACAGCCGCTGCAAGGAAGATACAGCTACAAAGTTAGAGTAAAGTAAGAGAAGAAAATGAAAAAGCTCTACGTTTATCGCGAACACCTTTTAGCTTTTAAGTTCAAAGATATTTCAGATTAAGTAAAAAACATTCCTATTATTCAGAATCTAATCCTTCCAAACTTCTATGGACTTTTCTAGGAAACCTCGGGGGTGATGTTTTTTGTAACTAAAATAGAATGCCCCTTTCGCCTGGAGAATTTATCCGAATGACAGTACCATCCTTTGTACAAACAAGTGACCCTACACGTTGTGTATACTGCTTCCTCTTTCAGCACTCGAATCTCGAAAGTCGATATGTGTTCATTCACTTATCATTTCTATCTTTGCTTATCGGCTCATCTGCATTGAAGGCTAATTTGCTAGTAGCTCATCGGCGATGACCACCGGTCAACAAAAAGACGTGATGTCATCTATTTGAAAGTAAACAAAAACCGGGACCACCTGAGCGTGTGGTTTTGTGCAGTTCATGTCTGATGGAAAATACGATGGTTTTGTTCAGAATGACACTACGACAGACGAGCAACAGTTCCAGACACACATATGATTTGTCTGAGATAAAATCTAAGTGGAGCTCTTCAATTTTAGAAAAAACCACCCCTTCTAGAACGTTACTTTTTATTTTACAAATATGTTTATTCTATTCAGGTTTCCCTCGATATTATTTAAGAAAAACATACAGTGCTCCAAAAGAGAGGGAGAACTCCTTACACTGCAGAAACTGACCTTAATTTTCTATAGCATTATTTCTGTCCTTACAATGGAAATTATTAATGGGAGGCTCAAGAGTTACATAAGTCTTTTTTCCTTGATATCTGGAATATTTTTCATAGCACCAAAAAAAATCGTTGCAAAACATAAAATGATAAGTAAGTGCTCGTATTAAAAGTAATTATTTGCAATATTAATTACTAATTTCATATACACAATGAAATCTACATATTGCAATTTATTGCATATATAGTTGTTTTAGTTTAAAAGTTCCCTCTGAGGATTTGATAAAGTTGTCGATTCTGTCATCTGAGGAGGCTCAAAACGACAATGTATTGGCTGTGGTTAGTGGTTTGGTTTTGGTTTTAATAACATCGCACTAGAACACGAGGTCTCTTGGCGTCGGATCTGATAATTTTTTGAGCCTTGGTCAAGTGACGAGGATGACACTTGAGCTAGTAATGAAGCTGTATTGGGAGTGGACCTTGTGTGAGACAGAAATAAGAAAGCAGCTAAACAGCTGTCTCAATACATGAGATAGAAACAAAAAAATATATAGTTATTTATACGTAATTAAATAATACGTATTAAATGTGGAAATGAATAAAAGGAATTAATAATTAAATCTGAGTTTAACAGTTAATGCATGATCACATTAATTATTTTTATATACATCCTATCAAAAAATTGTGTAGTTGTTTCTCTGCAATTAACCAAGTACTTTAATCATTAAAAATATTCATCAATAAAGAAAGATGAAAAGTTGATGAAAATTACTTATATGTATATATAAAAGTGGTACACTTATTTCTGCGTGAAGTATCTGAAAGTTTCAGCCTAAGCATAATTAAAAAAAAATAAATATCAAATGTCACTGGGTTCAAAACTCTAAGCAAAAAAGAATTCCAACGATAAGTCAGAAACGAAATGAAGTTTAGTTTTTACATCGTCGCACTAGAAGTAACACGAGGCTACGACGGACCTCGTAATTTTGAAAAAACGGTCATGACGAGGACGACATCTGAGCTGGCACCTCCTCTCCTAACATCCACACCACGTCAACGGGAGGACTTCGTCCCGAAATAACAGATTTAACGTGCAATAGCCCTGCTACATTGCAGGGTCTTTGGTACAAGGATCGAACCCGCGACTGAATGAAACCGACGCTAATCCACGACCTGACTAATTAGGCTACCGCGGCCCACGAAATGAAGTAATAAACTCACAACTCAATTTAAAAACTTTAGTGGTTCTTTAAAAAAAAAAAATTCGAAGTTTGGTGGGAAAGCGGATGTAAAACATATTTCATACAAACTATTTTATGAGTTTACTAAATTAACAAATCTATTACAAGTATAAATAAATAAAAAAAAAAAAAAGACGTTTAATCTATGATGTTGTTACAAACTCCATTAAGTAGGTTAACAAATCTACAAATATTTATTAACAAATGCATTAATATATTTTCTGTGTTTTCGTAATACTTAATAAATTAGATCATTTTCCAATTGAACGAAAGGTAGTAAATAGAAGGCAAAAGGGGGTCAAATCCACCTCCTTTTACCTGGAGGATTTTTTTTCTGGGTCAGTAGGGGAGATTATCCATCATCTCTCCCTCCCCTTCCCCACCCGACCACCTGAAGTCACGTGGTGCAAAGCAACAAACAACCCCAGGAGGTGGTGGAATGAGATGTTTTGTTCGCGACCTGAGGGATAAAGTACCTCGGGTGTCTTCCTAATCTAGGAAAATATCTATACATAGTTAAGACTCATGATGTTTCTAATTTTTTCTTTCCTTTTGTAAACACTTCGATAGATGGATGGTAGATTTGTCCATCGTCTAAATTATTAGTTTGTTTCGGGTGCTTCCTTTTCTTGTTTGTATGGAGCACTCGGCTGTATTTCCGGTTACAATTTGTAGTCAATGACGCTACTTTAGAAAAGGGAGATTTGTTGGACTGATGCGGGTTTTAAGAAAAAAAGAATAGTTGTGCAAAAGATAAATCCCAGATTCATATCAAAAGGAAATATAAGGGGGGGGGGACGTCCAGGTTTAAAATCAAAGGAACATACTCTTTTGTACATCTCAAATTATTAAGAAATGATGTCCAGTGAAATAAAGAATTTTATTGTTCATCAAAGTCAACTAGTATCATTCGAAGAAATGAGGAAGGCTATTGGCTGGCGCCCCACTCTTTCTAACTTCTACATCATCTTAACGTGAAGGTTTGAGCCCCAACAAATAAATATCTATAAACCCTTTTAGCATACCTCAGGATCTATGGGTATGAATCCTGGTCTGGACGGAACAACACAGGCTATGAACTAGTGGATTAAGAATGGGCGTTGCTGTGCTTAATGCATATACCCTCATAGACCGTACAAGACCGCAGCTACTCAATGGTCATGTTTACGAGTTCCATGGCCGATTACACCCGTGTATTTGAGTTACACGCCCAAGTCTTGGATTTATTAAAATGATCGTGTTAAATAATGGCAATTGTTGCGCTTTTAAACTGAATTAAAGTCTTCTGGTGTGGTGTGGAAGTAAGAAAAGAGAGGTACTAGTTCGAATATCCTCATAACTTAATTGTGAATTTATATATATATATATATATATATATATCGAGCGTCGTCATTTTGATACTGGTCAAATGCCGAGGACAATACCTGGGCTGGAAGCCTCACCAAACTGCAACATCACGCCATTGAGAAAACTTAGAGCCTCGACAGATATAACGCATCAACCTCGCTACACGGCGGGCTAAAGGCATCAAGACTCAAAAAAACAACTGTACGAAAAAAAATATCTACATCGTGAGTCATGACCATGATCACCATCAGCCATCAAGTCCACCTGAAAGAGTTAAAATCAACGATAATGAAAACTTGTTACCTTCAATGTATTTCTGCACGTGCGCAGTGAATGCGTTTGTCTTGCTAGCCAGAAAAGTACGGTATACATGACTTTTTCTTCTTTCTTTCTTCATTAATGTCTCCAAAAAACTCTTCATCCACCCCAAAGCTCTTAATTATAGACTTATAAAGTTACTCCAGAACAACAGTATCACCTCAAAGCTAGATTCAGTAATCCCACTGCTGCGCTTACATAAATTACAATACAAGAATCTATATATCTAGTGTGGTGAAATTCCCTGACTATTGTATTGATATCAGAACATGTTCCTGTCAAAAACATTTTACTGAATCTATTTAAATTTGAGATTTATTTGTCCCTGCATGTGAATTTTTTTTTCAGCAGCTTTAGTACCTAATCTGGTTGTCCTTCAGGTCCTGGGATTTTGCATTATCCCGGACAGGAATGCAACAATGTATGTATGATGAAATTTCACCTTTCACTACTGCAGGACTTGTGATGACCACAGCTCTTGCCTCACTCGATCACTGAACGAGCTTCTGGCCATTCTTGGCCAAGCAAGCCCAAGCAAAGTGACTGGAAGGCAAGGAGAGATGAATGTCCGAGGAAGCTACTTGGTTCTAATTCCATTCGGAATTTCTTCCTCTTGTAAATGTTAGCTGATTAAGTTGATAGCTTAAGTTTTCCTCTTTCATTTAAAACTTTAAAAGTCGAATAACATTGTTATTATTGGACCATGTGTTCAGTTTTCTTGTGCGCACTACCTTCCTCTCGATCGCGCTGTTATGACCCTAACGTACCAGGTAGTGTCTTTTTTTCTTCCCATGGGACTTTCTTGTCTTTGGGTGATGTCTCATTTGCATAAATCTGCTATTCTTCTCTTTATTTTTCAACTTCCTTCTTGTCAACCACTTAAAAATCTTTTTTTTCTATTTTTTTTTTTTCAAACGTTCAATTCACAGTTATATCTTGTTTAGTAGCATATTCCTCATTTCACTCCATTAAATCTCCTTTCACCACTGAGTCCATTTATGTACTAAACCATATTAGCGGGATTCTCATGCTTCTGTTAATTTATGTATCATAGGATAACATTATTAATCATAGTATTTTCAAAATTTTCTTTCAGGCGTAAAAAAATTCTATTAATTTCCATCATTACTTAGTACAAATTTAAGCTGCTGAAAGAAATTTTAGATCGTTGAGATCCAACATTAAATGATGCACGTTTCAATACTATTTATCAAGTAAGTAAACTGGAATTTCATTCCAAATCTCTATTTTGCACAAAAATATTTATAAAAGATTATATACTATATTATGTATCTTCTATATAGAGTTCATATATTCAACCTAAGCTTCATAAAAAAAAAAATCTACGTTAGTTTTATATAAATTCGTGTGATTAATTATGAAAATAGATTGCAATCTTATTCTGCCATCAATCAAATGTTTTTAAAAGATTAAAAATGCATGTATATATTAAACCGTACATTTAGCAAACTGATAAGGTAACACAAGTAATTTTGAATCTTATCTTTATAAATCTATTTAACATAATAGACACACCCAAATTTTAGTGTCAACCTATAATTATTTGACTGAGACAGCTTTGAAAACAGGTGGTCTGTTTCACGGACAAATTCATTCATACTGTTGTGTCTGGCAGAAGCTTTTGCAAGTTGTATTATTAAAAAAAGATAATAAAGTTTATAAAATGAAAGAAAAAAATGCATTCAGAAGTCAGCACGCAACATCCTTTTTCTGTTCAATGTTTTATAATTTAAAAAATGTTCAGTATTTGTGTGTAAGTAGTGAAAACAAACGAACGAAATTTTAAATTTCCAACTGCAACTTAGAAATGAATTATCTTGTATTCTAAATTCTCTTTGACTATTGAAGAGGAGTGAAGAATTTGGGGACAGTACATTCCCCTTAAGAAAGATTTATCTTTAAGCTACACTTCTTTTAATGATGTGTAGGAATCTTAAAAATTTGATTATACTGTTATGATTAATTTTTTTGGAATTTTTTTAAAGGAATAACCTATTCATAAAAGCGGTTTGGTGCATTACTAATGTTTTGCAAGCAACGATAGTGCAGAGGTAAATGTTTGTTCATAGGAATGGAATTTTCGGCTTCAAACCCAGTGCTGACAAATTGAAATTGTCCAATTTTTCCATTATAATATTCCAAAACATATATTCTTAGTCTGAGGAGAGTCTCTCAGCCACTGGTAGTTGCCTAGTCTGTTAATAAATCTCGTTATTCAGACATCTCTTGTGGGTTCAATGCAACCTGCTCCAACATCTACGTGACAATAAAACAAATTACCAAGAGCTTAATAAAAAAGCAAACGATAACAGGTATGAAAAAAGTATTATATATACCTATTGCAATGAATAGATCGGAGTAATTAATATTAGAGAAAGGTATCGAAATGTTCGACTTCGAAATCATAGAGGAAAATTAAAGATCCAATGCGTTCAATAATCATATTGATTGCAAATTGATGAGGTAAGCAAATGTGAATATCAAGTCAAAATACCACAGCCTTCATATCTTATCAGATGTAAGGAGGTTTGATTAAAATGACTCCATGTGGTACAAACTTGTTTTTTAACTCAGTTTTCAAAAACTAGACGTACCTGAAAGCTACACGAGTCCTCTATACAATGCATTTGTTTTCTTTGTTCTCAGTCATCGATCGTGCGCTGAGATAAATAGGATGAGGTTGTAGGATGAACGCATGGAAATTAAGTTCAAGCAGGAAGGCTTCGTTGAGCTCCGACAGTTGCTACCCCATTTAAATTCATCGCCGAAGGAAAATCCTGTTTACGGTACTCTTCACCCTTTTTTACAAAATGAAAGACCGTTTGTAAGATTTTTCATTCCTTTAAGGTCAAAAGGAACATAACTGTTTTGAAGACGAGCTGAAAGTGGTCATTGAAGCCGAATGGGCAACAACAACCAGAATTCTTCTCTGGACGGTTTCCGCTGGACTAGTCCTGCTTTTGTGCAAGTGCGTGGAATGGATTCATCCGAAAAGTAGATAGGGCATTAAGAAGATGCATGCAGCTTCTTTGAGTACACAATAATTGCAATAATCGGTTAAGAAATAAAAGTTAAACGGAATAAAAGTAAGAAGACATTACTTTTCTATCGTCTCGCAACTGCCTCACTGCTAAGGACCACAATGTTCACTGTGAAAAAACTTAGAATCCAAATTTTTTTAAACTAGATCTGAAATATTGAAATACAATATCCTGTAATGACAGTCAGCGAATTGTTACATTTCGAAAATGGAGATCAGGGTTTTAAAAAATCAGATTAAAATAGAATGAATCGGGTAAATTTACGACTTGCTCACCACCCAAACTGTGTACCAGATTTAAAGTGAGTCTAGCAATAGAAGCATTTCAATTACAGAATATTCTCAAAGTGACATCGGCCAAAACACTAACAAGGCTGTTTCCTTTAACTGCAAATTAAATCATTATAATTTGCATGTCTATTTACATGAAAACAGTAAATCGAAATTGTAACTTACCTTTGTTTGAACAAATTCAGGAGTTCCGATTTTGATAAGGTTTTTTGTAAACACCACAAAATGTTCCACTAAGTATATAGTGTCTATCTAGTAATTAGAAAAAAAGCTAGTAAATGTATTTTTTTTCCACTGATGTAAGTCTTTAATATAATGGCAACTCTCTTCTACAACAACGTTAGAAGAAAGGTCTTTACTCAACCATCCAGATGATATGTCTTTCAGCCTGGTTGGTAAAAAAAGCATGAAAAAAGGACCGGTCAACTCTTCTCCTTAGCAATACGTAACTGAACGAACAGATGAGCTTATCACATGACTCTGATTCGTGGCGACATCTATTGAGTATCGGAGGAACTGGTTTTACAGTAGATTGAAAAAATAAAATTAATTGCTTAAAAATTAGATGGAAAATCCTACAGAGTTCGACCCCTCCAAATAGAGCTGGCCTCCAGCTATACTGGAATTTCCAAAACTTCACTAATAATACAAAACAACTAATAACACAAGATAATATCTAATACATAAAAGGAAAACAATATAGTATGAAATAAAATCAAACAAAATTCACCAAATAATAACTATGTTTGATATTCAAATGGTGTTGATAGAAAAAGTTTTATATCTGTTTTCGTATTGTGGAGCTGTATCACCTCCGCAGATTTTTTTTTTCTTCTTCTTGTAAATCTTCCAATTCTCGGATTGCACTTCTTCTTTATTCTTCGTAGCATCTTTTCTTTGTAACTCTGTTTTTCTCTTATATTTGTAAATATGTAAGCCTGGACTGGCGTATTCTGATGAGCTTGGGCATATGATGCCTTCTTTGAGCCATTCTTCTATCTGTTTATTTACTTTTTCTCTTTTCGTAAATGCTAATCGGCGTGGCGATTGATAAACTGGTTCATCCTTCTTTAAAATAATTCTCGTGGTAACATCGGTGCTTGCCTTCTTTTCAGGCTTGTAGCTTTCTATCATTTCAGTACATTCTTTTTTGATCTCAGGATCTCTTATGTGATTCGGTTCAACTTTTTCGACGTTTTCCGCTTGTATCTGCATTGAGAATGCTTGATTTTCATATTTAACAAATTCTACACCATTCTCCGTGAAGTTGATTGTTGCTCGTTCTAAAATGTCTAAACCTATGACTGCTTCGTACTTTAGTTTCGTTGTAAGTACTACATGCCAAGTTAGTGAATAGTTTTCTTCATCCATCTGAAATTCTTGTTCGAAGGATCCCATCGTAGTGACTTGAGCATCACCTATGCCTGTTAAGAGAATTTTGTTCTTCGCTAGTTTCGTTGGATCGAAGATTCTTCTGCTGGTATTTTCTCGTAGTAGACTGACGGTACTTCCGGTGTCGATAAGCGCAGTAATTTTCTTGTTTCCAAACATTATTTCCTTGGTGCGTAGATTTTCTTGATTGATAGTGGCACATGTTGCCGTAGGCTTGCTTGTTTCTCTCGTGAAATTCATAGTTCTCTTCGGCTGGCTTGTATTTAGCTCTTTCGCTGAATCGTTGAATCTTCTAAACCTGGAGTAATTCGTTTGAGCGTGATTAGAAACATTTGAATTTGAATACCTTTCTCTGCCGTTAATTCGATTTTCGATCCGTCGATTTGAGTTTACGTGATTTCCTTCATGACTTCTGTGACTAGCGGATTGAGCATCGTGATGTCGATTGTAACTAGTGGTCGCTGCAACTTTCCAACTTGATCTATCCTGCTCGAACTTTCGTGGCGATTCAAACTGACGAAATTTTTCTGAAGCTCTGAAATCTTGTTTTCCCCTAAAATGCGTATTAACTGGCTTTTGATTTAATGTTCTCCTGACGTCTTCATACTCTTCGAACTTTTCTGCTAATTCGGCTGGCGAATTTATCGTTGTCCATTCGTCTAGAAAATGTTGCTTAAAATCTGTAGGAGCTCTACGTTTCATTTGATCTGAGATGATCAGTTTCCTTAATTCTTCAAAAGATTCGATTTTTAACCCTGATATCCATCCATCAAAATATGTTGCAAGTTCGTGATAAAAATCGGTCCAAGTGTGGCTATAAACTTTTTGATGCGTGGTAAATAACTGGCGAAACTTTTCTGGCGTTAATTTAAATCTTTTAAGCAGAAGTTCTTTTACGTGGTCGTAGTCGTTTGCTATCTCCTCTGGTTCACGTGCAATTATGTGAGAAATTTCGGACGGTAAGAGTCCTAAAAGATATGAAACCCAATGTTCTTCGGAAATTGTTAATCGTTGCACTTGACGTTCGAATAAGACTAAATATAAACTTATATCTTCTTTAACTTCATATTTATGGAGAAATTTGGATATTTCCTTGCCTAGTAATTTCGAATGGTCGGTTTCGTCAACCGTTGAGTATAATTTGAGTTGATTTTCTAATTTTAATCGCTCTAGCTCAATTTCATGTTGATCTTGTCGTCGTTTCTCTTCTATAGCAAGGGTTTCCAGACGCAACTTTTCTTCAAATTCTTGTTTTCGTTGTGCTTCGGCAAGTGTTTCAAGGCGCAACTTTTCTTCAAATTCTTGTTTTCGTTGAGCTTCGGCAAGTGTTTCAAGGCGCAACTTTTCTTCAAATTCTTGTTTTCGTAGTGTTTCAAGGCGCAACTTTTCTTCAATTTCTTCTTTTCGTAGTGTTTCAAGGCGCAATGTTTCTTCTTTTTCTTTTCGTAGTGTTTCAAGGCGCAATGTTTCTTCTTTTTCTTTTCGTTGCTCTATTATACTCGTAAACAAATTTTTAGTGAATTCCTCATCATATTCAGTATCTTTAGTGATTAAGTCCCTTAATTTCTTAACTGTCATTGAAGAATCAGGCTTTAGATCTAATTCTTTCGCTAGGATAAATATATCTTCCCGACGTCCTTTAGTGAGGTACGATATTTTAAAATTAATATGAGAATAGTTAAATAGAATCAATAAATTTGAAAATTTATACTCTAATCGTTTTTGCGTAATAACAACAAAAGTGATTTTAAAATGAAACATGCTTATTAAGGTGAATATCGTTTAATTAATTTGCTTAGATAAATGTATGTATAGTAAAATATATATCGAACACAATAATTAATGCAAGGATATTTGAAATAAATTATGAAAATAATATAAATAATATCGCAATATAATTTGTTAAAGTACACCTTTTTTAAAAAAATGAATTATTTATCATATCAATCTGAAATCCCTTAGTTAAAATTTTCCACAGAACTAAAACTAAACATTGTGAAAGAATATAAAGTAATTCAATTAGAACCAAAAAAAAATATTCAGACATACAGTGAAATAATCATAGAATAAAAAAAAACAAAGTCATCTATTTTGAGAATACATTTTCAATTCGCTTAATTTAGAATTCAAGAATCTGCCAAACTTATTTTTTAAAAGTAATAAGTTATCATTCATTGAGAGGGTGAAATGAAACAGCAGACAAGTTATTTAGACTACACGGAAAATATCTCATGGGAAAGGGGAAAAAATTATACACAGTTGCCTGGGAAGGATTAATGTTTACGTTAACTGTGACTCGAAATCTAATTACTTATGCATTTATTCGTTTCTGGCGTGAGAACGCTGACTGATTTGATATCAAGGCATATCAATTCACACACACAATAATAATAATAAAAAAAAGACACTCCTAGATTTTGAACTTAAGATGACAATTTGAAAATATATATGTATAAAAATGCACTTGGAAAATAATACGTTTAATTTACTTTTCTTCAGATATTTCTTCTTATAATTAAAAAAAACATTACATGATGGCACTTCATTAGAATTAGATGATTATCCGAAAAAATAAATGTTTTACAGTACCTGGAATCTTGCGGTAAAACTTGCACATTAATATAAGCTGGATTTTATATATATTTTAAAACAACGCTCTTACAGCAATCGACGGCATTTATAAAGAGCTTAAACTAAACACACATTTAGATTATCACTAGCACAAATAAATAACTTGATGCGAAGAAGCATTTGATGATAGAAAAACTGAGGTTCTACTTGTAGGCGGGACACACTCGTCGTAGTAGAAAACTAGTCGTGGAAATGGATGAGGCACACATTTTCTTTGTAGTAGATACGTTGTCACTGGACACTGGCTATTTTTGTTGTAGAGGCATACGTTGTCACTAGCATCTGTGAAATTTTGTTGATCTCAGGGCGAGCATCAATTTTCTTTTCTTCTTGTAGTTCTCTCCCATTAATTTTGACGCAATCTCGGTCCGATCACTCATACATTTTGAAGGAATCCCGGTTGGAGTCGCTATAAATTTTGAAGTAATCCCGGACGAAATCCCCATAAATTTTGTAGACCGTGGGGTGATGGAGATTGTTCATCCCGAATCTACGATAGTTTGCTCTTACGCAATGGGCTGGTTGTCTAGGGGGGTAATTTCGGATTCCATGTAATGTTGTTGATGATATTCAAGGATGAAGCTTGCAGTAGCTTTACTTGTTTATTAGGAGAGATGATGAAGAATTAAAAGTGTTTACACTATGATATATATACAGGTAGTAAACAGTTCTTCCGAGACGGATAGATGGCTGCCTCATTTAACCCATATTATCGATGGACGTTGGAACGCGCTCGGGCGTGGAAGTTTACTTCCGACGCGGGTAGCGAAGGAGAAGAGAAGCGCAGAAAGTGGCGGCAAAAGAGAGAAGAGAGGAGAGCCAGAAAACGAAGTGTCACTTAGTTTTGTTCTGGGATAGGTGGCGCTACATGAGCTTATCACATGACTCTGATTCGTGGCGACATCTATTGAGTATTGGAGGAACTGGTTTTACAGTAGATTGAAAAAATAAAATTAATTGCTTAATAATTAGATGGAAAATCCTACATATATATTACTGTTTTCTAACCACACATTTAAAATCACGCACTGATGATGTTCGGTGAGTGGGATATTTTTCTCTCTACATTACGGTATGTTTTGCTACCCCGTGGTGAGGAAGGTCGGTTAACCTTGATTGCTTGATCCCCTCTGTTTAATTAAAGCATTTTAACTACTGCTGTCGTCGTTAAAAATAGCTATCCATAATTCCCTCCAGTGCAATCGTGATGAGATTAAGAGGAACACTGAATGATATTTGTAGAGAAGGCTGTTTTTTTCAGTCATGATTGCAATTATATTACATCCCTTTCTATTGAGTTTTGTTTTGGAGCGTGGTCATGATCGCGGGCGGCAGCTTTCGTTGAGTCGTGGATTCGATCTTTGATGTTACCAAAGACCTCATTGTGTCGCCAGAGATGATGCACGTTAAATCTATCAAGCTATAAAGCCCTTCCGTTGGCGTGATGTGAATGTTAGGAGAGGGAGATGGCAACTCCGGTATCGTCCTCGTCACTTGATCGAAGTTCAAAATGAAGAGATCCGTCACCAATAGCTATCGCATTTCTTCTGGTGCGACGTAAATAAAACCAATCAATGAATAGCTTTGTGACTATTTCCATTTGTCGTCGTCAGCTATATCTTGTTGAGAAGACGGGTGTTTTTGATGCGTGCGTCGTAATCGGTATATCGCTAATTGTGATTTATGAGCGGTCGTCTTTGCCACAGAGGTAAGTTTTTGTGTCGGGAATGCATGAAACCTGTAATTCTAAGCTGTGCCGCCATTTAGTATTCATCACATCAGAGGAATATTTTTTCTCTCTCGTGTTGGGGTAGTCAGTTAAACTTGGAGTGTCGGTTGCATTTCGAACTTCTAATCTCTGGATCCGAAGAAAGCTTGTGCAGTCATCTTTTGCAGTGCTTCTAGTAACTAGTCCAAAGGGATTTCCCCTCGGTCAGGTACTTTAAATTCTGTCGTCATTATTGAAGAGAACTGCCGCAACTGTTTGGATGCTGAGAACAATATGGGTTCCTTCAAATAAAAATAAAATATTGTTTTTGCGTGTGATACGTATGTAATATAATGATATCACTGCGGCTGTACGATAGGAAATTGAGGGTCACATCCGGCCCACGAACCAGCAATTTGATACCCCTATCTTAGAGAATAACTGCTACTTACCCAAGCTATTCTTATTAATACAGTCATCACATGTCGTAATGTAGAACATTCGAAATTAGAACAGCTGTGTTTGACGTCAAACATTCGAACCCGGGCTTCAAAACTACGCGGTCCATTATAATTAGGATAATGAGAGTAATGTTATTTAAAAACTAATGCCATTTGAAGAAGTCTTGTGGGTTTCCCATTTCCCATTTCCCTTCCTTTAAAATCTTGTGCCAGTTCTTTTCAACAGATCGCCCGTTCGGCTTGATTTACCTACACTTGACTCCACACGGAGAAAAAAAGAAATAATCAAAAATGAATAGCCAGACGTACTCATAATGAAATGAGTATGTTTGTATTAGATTTGAACGTATATCTTCATCGAATGTAAAACATTACATGCATTCACTCCCCCCCCCCAAAAAAAAAAATGAAAAATCAACACTAAAAAAATATTATAAATATAAGGACTACAAAAATTTCTTTTTCATACAACGTATTTTAAAAATTGGGGTTCAAAAACAAATATGGTTTGCTTAAATATTTCGAAATAAAATTCGTATTTACCGCGCTACACGCGGAAGAACACATGAATATTAAAATGAGTAAGTACTACGAATCAGTTTCTTTACATTTCTTTTTTACTATTGATATCTTCAGAAAGATTTTATTATATCTTGAGAATTGTTATTGATCAGTTTTAAAATGATTTCCTGTGAGTAATTATTTGTGTGTTACAGACTATCCATAATATTACATTGTAATCGTATCTTTAGTGACTTCTTGACTTTCATTCGCATAGATCAGTGTTGAAAATTATTTTCATAAATGTAAATATTTGTGTATGATGCTTATATCTTACAGAAAAACATTATAGTACAAAAAAAAAGCAGTGTTGTAAAATTTTAAAAGTTTTGAGACACTTTGCAACACTATTTTTTATCGATGACTATACAACAATAATGATCAACAAAAGTTCCATTTTTTTTTCACTTCACAAGTGTGTAATGTAATTTAAACTGTATATTTTAATTGACAGAGAGAAATTATTAAGATTTTTTTTTATCTTGTTTTAAGATATATGTTTGTATTTAAGGTATTAATGTTTTAACATTTTTGAAGAATTGTTGTACATCAGTTTTTCGTTCCAATAGTACTATATGGCAATGTGATAAAGTTAGAAATTATACATACAGAAAAAAATGTTGCCATAAATAAGTTTTTTTCCTGATCATTCTTTAATGAATTGAAGAATTAAATTTCAGATGCTTTATGACAGGAGTAAGATGTTTCAGAATATATTTTTTAAAGAACATGGTTTTAATTAAAACACAAATTTAATGTGTATTTTGGAACCAAATTTTCACAATCTAATCAGGCATCCTTCCTGTTATGTCTCAAACACTGTTCATCATATTATAAGAGATTGTTTGGTGTCTCATCACTATTGTCTCACATTTTTAAAGTGATCTGTTTTAAACTCCTATGACTTGGTGTTTAGAATCAATACTTATTTGTGCTGTAATTTAAAATTTGATTGTTATATAATTAAGGTTTAACAAAGTCTTTTCATATAATTTCATATCACAGATTTTATTCTATACATGAAATCCAACATTCATGCACACAGAATAAATAAAACATTTTCTTTTGTATTCGATGCATGACACAAATACTATAGTTATGTTCTTCATTAAATTGCAAAAATGCTTATAAATGTTCACCATAGAACAAGGCCGAACATATTATTTAGCCCTTTTATTTGTTGATATTTGTATTTTTATTCACACAATTTAACCACTTCATTCATACACGTCTTAAATTAAATTTAATGTTTTTAAAAAGTATGCTTGTACCGAGATGGATTACAAAGTAAAACCGAGGTTCTGGTGTTGGCTGAAAGAAACAAGAATCACATTTGCACGACAAGGCAACGTTACAGATTCTTAAACAGTACTCAAGATTTATAGAATGTAAAATTTTCCATTTCCTCAAAATTCTGTTTTTTACACCCGACTGTATCATTTCTATTCAAGTGTAATTTTAAAAATTAATATTTTATACATATTTCTTAAAATCAGATTATCACTAATATAAGTTTTAGGATGTTTTTTGTTATTCACAATAGTCAGAATCTTTTCTGCACTTCATTTTACATTAAAACATATAAGAAAAATTGTTTTTGATTGATAAATATTACTTTAAGAAAAAGAAAAAAAAATAATGCCAGCTATTAATAAATTTGAAATTTATATAGAATTTAAATATTCATATGCTTCTCTTATTAAATACTGTGTTGATTCCTTTTCGAAACATTACAATCAATTTATGATTAAATTAATTTTGTTTGCAAAACACATTTTAAAAAAAATTCAAATTCAAGGTAAGAAATTCCACCTGTTTAAACCATAAATCGTTATATATCTGTTACCGCTTAATTATGTACCTTGATTAAAAGAGAAAATAGTTTAAACCAATGTTGCTTTATTTTTTAAACAGAATCAGCCTGATATATATAAAGTGTTTATATATAAAGTATACTATAACTCAGAAGAGCTTAATTACACTTTAACTATTCATATTTATTTTTCAGAAGGTTTAGAATAAATAAAATACTAGAATAAATAAAATACTTTATTTTTAATACGTTAGAATCAACAGATGATTTACTGATACGTAACAATATTAAAACATGAAATAATTTGAAATACAAAATAAGCTTAATCAAAACAAAATGCTGACACAGTTCACATTTACTCCGTTAACAGTTCACATTTACTCCGTTAACAGTTCACAAATACATCTGTTTAAAGCAGAAAAAAATTTTAAGTTTCCATCGGAAATATAGAAACAATCGCCAAAAGCAACTTTAAATAGGCTTAGCGAGCGACACTTAAACGAGAATAAGTCTAAAGATATATAAAAATATACTCAGATTATTTCCTACCAAATGTAAATAATTGAATAGTGTGAGAAATGTGATATTAAACATATTAATCGAAATAAAGAGGGAGTACAAGATGTAAACAAAAAATCAATTGGCAAAATGAAACACGTTCATCAATTTCAATACTTTTTATTATTCTATATACCAAAATTTCTCTACAATATGCGATATTATGTATAAAAATTAAATGTATTTACAAACTAATGTATAATGTAATGTATATTTTGCATAATGTATATTTTGTCTAAATTATGAACTGATCCATATTGTTTAAATTAGATTTATGTTATTGTACAATATAATACGTAATGCAAAAAAGCTATGCTGTCATATGACCATACTGCCTTGCTTTAATTGAAAACACTTGTGATATATCTAAAAGAAATCTTGTTAAATTAAAAAAAAATTATAATCATATGGAGACAAGCTCTGTCTAAGTAAATTTTAATCCACTAACACCAATTAAAAATGGCACATGTGTTTAGTAAAAAAAACTTTAAATTCCTTTTACAACAAATGTTTTGGGATCCAAGTGTGTCACAGTTAATAATTCAAAGCAGCAAGAACTACTAACTATGTAGAATGGATGTTTTAACAGACCAAGCAGAAATTCTTACATGTAATAGCTTATACTATAAGGGTTCAGTATATTTAAAAAATAAAGCTGTATTAATTGGTTGTGTGGATGACTTGTCTCTCTTTCGAAAAATGAAGGAATTGTCTACATAATAACGATGCATAAATAACATATTTATTTGAAACAGCACTGTTTTAAAAGCATTTTCACTCATATTTAGTTACTTTATGAGATGTTGATTTAAAAGATGTAAAAAATCTGTTAAATTATGTACCTTTACATATTAGAACTTCCTATAGTTTAAATGATACCACATTGTACATTACATTAAAACATATACTATGTTGTACAAATGGGGATGAAGTAGATTAGATAGTGTTTATAAGTGATTTGTAAATGGACATACCTTATCTGTAGGAGTTAAAAAGTTGTACTTTTTTTTTTTTTTTAAATATTCTTGTGTTCAAAATTATGAATGTTTTAGTTTTAAATATCTGATATGTATGTGTATGGTATTCAGAATAAATTTTTCTAAATTATGATGTGGTTTAATTTTTTCTGCATACTGCGAACTATTAATTTTATTTAGCTAGCTTTGTTATGATGTTAATTCAAAGGGAAATATATATTAGGTGAAAAAAAAATGCAGTACACTTAAGTTTTTTACTATGGAAAATCTAATATTCATCATAATGTTTATAAGATATTTGTAATAACTTATTAAATAATTGAACTTTAATTAAAACTCAATCTTCTGCATGTATAGGAAGTAAACTGTATATTGCTTCTAAAAACATAAATATAATTTTTAATGAACTGAATTGCTTCTGGAACTACTGGCTCAAATTTCTTACTCAATTACGTTTTGAAAAGAATTTAACTCTTGAATCGAATCTAAATTCGTTAATTAAAGATTTATTAAACCACTCGAATTGTCTTAAATTTCAGGTATAAGTTCAGTTTATGATCACATAATAGTTGCATTTTTATTTCTAAAAGTAACAGTTTTGTTACACACAGTAAATGAAATAATTTTGAATCGGAAGTTTTGTAACAAAAACTTCATAAAGTGCGTGTTAAATAATATATAAGATGAAAAAATGATACTTTCAAATAAAGGAGCGCTTATTTAAGTCCCTTAACATTTCAGTTGATTTATGTTTCTCTGTTTAAAATTCATATTTGATACAACAACAGTATCGAAAACAAATTCAAAACATATTCACTTGACTGTTTGATACTCATATTTGATACAGTAACAGAATCACAAATAAATACATGATACACTCATTTTTCTATTCCACACTCATATTTGATACACTTCTTCAAAAATGAGTATGTGAAGTTTCCATTTTGAGTACTTACCTGTTACTAAAAAAAAAAAAAGAGTACGTACGAGTCTTAAATTTGAAAACGTTAGAATCGGAACCATTTTCAGTATGTGAAGTATTCAAAAGTGAGTACTTTGTACTATATTTTTAATACCCGTTTTTCGCAGTGCAGAAATTTCGAAGCCATTATTAAACAAAACGTACAACAGTCCAAAAAATATATATTTCCCAATGCGCAAAAATATTTCAATAAAAAAAATATGACACCGCATAGTAATGCATCTTTCGTCTCATTTGAAATCCGAGTCCATAATCGTGCTTCGTATTATAATTAACTGTTTTTATTATTCTCTTTGTCAGGTCAGTGGAGGAAAAAACCAAACAAGAATAGAATATTTTGCAATGACAAATTTTATTATTATTATAATAGACTAAACATCCGATTAATTTATTTTCTCCGCTGACAGCATGAATTCATGGCGCTGGCGAAATGAAACCCGAAAGGGATAAAATCAAACTAATTAATTTTTGGGATAATATTACAAATTGAGGAGCTGTTCATGGTTGTCAGAAAATGTTACACCAATAAAGGATTAAGAAGAATCAAACGTGTATATTTCTCACGGAAATCAAACGACGAGAGCAACGTCTTTAATTTTACGACAAATAAAATAAGCCTTTTGAATTTCGTAATCAATCTAATCCTTTAGAGGTAGAATAAATAAGAGATTAAGGTAGAATATAAATGTAATTAGAAGAATAAAGTTCATAAAACAATACACAATACTCCGAAAGAAATTTAAAAACATTATGCAATTTTTTTAGTGAAACGGTGCTAAATGATTTTTTTTCTGTATAAAATAAAATAAATAACTTAGTACTACATGTTAATATCCAAAAACCCAAATGAATCACTTGATGAACATGCAAAAACTGTTCAATATTAAATAATACATACACTCACAAACTGATTAAAGTAATTTATACAATATTTCATCAATACTTTTTCCGCAAAAGAATTTTCAAAATATTTATCTGTAGAAACATTGCTTCAGTTTTGAAAGCAATTTACAATTTTTTAAGTAACGTTAGATTGTTCAACATAAATCATCTCTCTCTCTCTCTCTCTCTGCCTTTTTATCCCGTTTCTTTTTGAAGAGTTAACACTTTAAGAAAACTGCAATTTTTTTTTAGATCCATTGTTGTGACAATCCTCAGACAGATGTCACTGCAATTTTCAATTAGTGTTAAAATGTTTTTTGGAATTAAACTTATTAGCCACCTAAGGGGTTATTATTTTAGGTGGGTCGAGTTCACTTTTCAATTTTTTTATCGTTTGCTTCAATTTTAATTACATTTAGCTTAAATATATTCAATTTAATAATTTATCGTTTGCTTCGGAATCATTCGTTATCGGAAACATTTACTGTTGTCCATTTCTCCATATTTCAGCGTTCACTTTGATTCTTATATTTAATCGAGTAATTTAATAATAATTATAAAAAAAGCGCACCTTGGGTGGCTAAATCTGTTCTTTGCAAAACTTTCCATATAACTTTTTAAAATTCTTTTTGGTTGAAATACCATCCGACATAAAAGATAGAAAATAACATTCAATCACAATTTTACTATAATACATTCAAAATAACTGGTACAAATGTACAGAACAACAATTAGTTGAATCGATGTCACATTAGAATTTGCACAATAACACATCAATCAATAACTCCTGAGACTAACCCAGAGATGGCACTCGTAGTAAACCAGTAACCAGGTCTTTCCAGAGTATTAACCTTTGCTTGAAACGTGTCGAAATTTTAAGTCGATCGGACCAGAAACAGCTGAGTTATCGAGGTTGGAGTAAAGTCGTTTTGTAGTTTGTTTAAAAAATGGAAAAAACCGAGTTTCCGTGTTCTGATAAAACATTGTTTTTTAATGGGTAAAAACACCGTGCAAGCGAAACAATGGATTGAAAAATGTTACCTGGACTCTTGTCCATCAAAAGCAACGATTTGTCGGTGGTTTGCCGAGTTTAAACGTGGTCGTACCGACACAAATGACGCGGAACGCTCGGGTAGACCTGTGGAAGCCGTAACACCGGAAAATGTGAGTGAAGTGACAAAAATTATAATGAAAGATCGTAAAGTGAAGCTCCGTGAGATTGCTGAGATGACACAGATATCATATGGAAGTGTATTTACTATCCTTCATGAAAAATTGAGCATGAAAAAGATTTTTTCCAAGTGGATGCCGCGATTGCTTTTGATGGAACAAAAACAGCAACGAGTCGAAGATTCAGAAAGCTGTTTATCGCTATTTACTCGCAACAAAAAAGATTTCTTGCGGGGAAAAAAAAAAAGAAAAAAAAAAAAAAAATTTGGGGGGGGGAAAAAAAAAAAAAAAGATTTGGAAAAGCGTTGGAACGATTGTATCACCCTAAAAGGTGATTAACAAAAGGTGTTATGTTGATGAATAAAAAAAAATTTGCAAAAAAAAAATGTTGTTTTCAATGTTAGTCTCGGGAGTTATTGATTGATGTGTTAGACTATGTGAAACGAGATTTGTCAGTCGCTGATGTCTGGCAACTTCTCAGCTGTCTGAGTTCTCACAGTTCCCAAGGTCATAAAATGAACTAGACTTGATGTCTAAGGAACTCTCACGAATGAGTGATTGCTTATCAACGTCGCACTGAGAAGCAACATGAAGGTTATTGGCGACGAACCTCGTAATTTTGAACCTCAATCAGGAGCCGTCCTCGAGCTGGCACCTCCTTCTTCAAACTTTCCAACCACATCAACAGGAGAATAGATTTCTTCGAGAGCCCGACAGATTTAACGTGAATTAGTCTTGCTAAACGACGAGTCCTTAGTGGCATCAGGACTCGAATCCACGACTCGACGAAATGCAGCTCCTCCCCCCCAAGCCAACGACCATGATCGCGGCCTCAAGGAATCACATGATTAAAGATCCCCATCAATTTATTTTACTTTGTATTATTTTATAGAATTGAATTATTGAATACTGGGTAGAGTGTGAAATTGATAAGAAAAACGAGGGTTCACCAATGGTGAAATACACTCTAGAACTTGATGAGTTATCAAATTTGCATCAAAGAAAGCTCCGAAATTTTTTTTGGTAGTCCATTCTTATTGAGCAATCTTGTCTCCTTGGTCAGTTGATCTGCCCTCTCATTGCCAACCAACAAGTGCAGGCATCCACTGCATGACGCAGATATTTTCAGATTTTCAGGAATTATCACACAAAGGGGTATAAATTTCTTCGTTCAGCAGGGAACCATCACATTGGAGTACCCCAAAGCAGCCCTTGAATTACTTAATCAACAGACCATAAGCTTCATCTGTATTGGCCAATGACAAGTACAGCTTTAGGTCCTCCAAGTTGCTATAGACTAAATTCACAGACAACTGGCTCCACGTCGAAATCATGTGATTACATAAATCGATGGGGTCTGTGTTAACATAGGATTTCCACATATGTTAGTTGTTTAAATCTTGTACATCCACTTTATTTCAGGTAATATATTTAATATTATCATATTTCTTACGTTATTAAACTATTTATATTCGGCGGGAAATAACCTGAGTGTATTTTTATGAATCTATTGTCTTATTCTCGTTTAATTGGGTGGTAAAATGTCGTTTGATAAGCTAAGCCTATTTAAACTCGCTTCCGGGTTTGTTTGTATACTTATGATATAAGTTTTAAATTATTTTCTGCCGTAAAAAGATACATTTTTTATCTGTTAATGGCCATTGAATTATTTCCCTCTCTTTGTTTTTATTAAGCTTATTTTGTAATTCAAATTATTTCATTTATAAATATTGTTATGTATCAAGAGATCATCGGTTGATTCCAACATGTTAAAAATAAATTTATTCCAATATTTATTCTAGTATCATAATTTTTCTAAACTGTCTGAAAAATAAATGTGAATTATTAAAGTGTAATTAAGCTTTTCTGGATTATAGTATCTTTCATGTAATAAAGACATTTTATTTATCAGGCTATTGTTTGAAAAATAAAGTAACATTGGTTTTTAATTTGGATTGAACTATTTTTTCTCTTTTAATCAAGATACATAATTAAGCTGTAACAGTTATATAATGATTAACGATTTAAACAGGTGAAAATTTGTACCTTGAATTTGAATTTTTTTAAGATTTGGGTTTAGTCTTAGTTCACCGGGACCACTTGGCTAAATTTGCGAAATTTTTTTGCGCCAAAAATTTTTGAAATCGGGCCAAGATGGCGCCAAAAGCGAGTATTTCAAACTCGACGCTTCCAGAAGCGGGGAAAATATAGCGTCGTCTATGGAAGACAAATTTTGAAATAGCTGGCGTTTTCACCGAAAGAAAGAAAGTGTAGAAATAATCGTATCTGGATGAAAAATTTTGAAATAAGATGGCGTTTTCACTGAAAGGAAGGTTATGTAAGCATCAAGTTTTATTTTAAATAATTCTCTTCAGTATTTCATTCATAAATAAATACACCACAAAATGAAATTCCACGCAATATGTGTGCTTCCCAATACCGCAAATTTAATGTGACGTAATAGTGATAATGAAGTTTATTGGCGCAAGAGCCAGATGTAGTCATGCTGCGCCCAATAAGATTCAAGTGTGTTCCAGGGTGAAGAAATTGGGGGGGGGGGGGGGAGAGACAAAAATGGATTGACAAGAAGGATGATCGAAAATAGACAAGGTTGCTAGAGTAACCTGGGGGTGCGTCATCCGTGTTTACCAAAGACAACAAACTCCAAAGGAAAGAAAATATCACGAGGGAGCCTCTGGTTCATGATGCCCGTACTTACCTGAAGAAGGCAAGCCCCTGATGTCCTCTGATATAATCCCTAAGGGTAGGGTGCCCGGCTATACCCCCAGACACTGGTTACCCATTTTAGTCGCCTCTTACAACATTACAGTGGGACTATTCTGTCATACCGGGTCACCACACGGGTCCGCGATTGCCATGAGATAAAGGCATCGAACGCGGTCGAAAATGATTCAGACGAGCCGCAAATTCGAGACCTTTCGTATTGAGATACCAGCTATGGTGTCATCCTCATCATCTGAGCATGGTTCAAAATCATAAGCTATGGGACAGAAATGGACAAGTGGAAGCATTCAATTCCACAAACTCTAAAAGTAAATTTATCGATATAAATGTGTCTCATTACCTCGTCATTATAGTTTGAAGTCATCCTAATCATTTTGTTCAACGATTAAAATACTAAGATGAAATTCGACCTTACTCCAAGAATTCCCGTGCCACTCCACGTAAGGTCTTTGAAACCCAATTGAATTGAATGCACAATTGATTGAATTTAATTAACACCATCCCACGCCGGTTAATGGTGACACACCTCGCAATTTTGAGACACAATGAAGTTACGAAATGACATCTTAACTATTACTTCATACTTACTTCTACACTGTGAGAAAAAGAAGCTCAATTTAACTTGTAGGTACCATTATACCATTGGTTGGGTCTTTAGTAGGATCAAGGCTCGAACAAACGGTTCGCCTTAAGTATTGCCACCTGATTCACGACCATTGGACTTTACTTTACTAACATATATCTTAAGAACACAATATAAATAAGCGAATGCATGGATTTTATGAGATCTTGGACGAGGCTTTTTAAAAATGTGTTTTGTGTGTGTTTGTTTTGTCCCTCAGAAGGAAACGATCTTTAATAGATCCAGTCCCTTTAAATATACAGTGTCATTAGCTCACATTTTTTAGGTACACAAAGGCGGAGGAAAAGAGAGTTTGATTGAATGTCCATTAACATCAAATTTTCAGCAACACTATGGATCTAATCATTTTGAGCCTCACTTAAACGATGAGAGGTACCTAAACTGGTACCCCACTCTCACAACTTACCAATGTGTGGACATTCAATCTCAATTAATTTAACATGCATTAGCACCGTTACACGACAGACACCAGACTCTAACTTACAATTCGCCGGTCATGAGCTCACGACTACAACCACAGCCGCCGCAAGGAAGATACAGCTAACAGTTAGAGTAAAGTAAGAGAAGAAAATGAAAAAGCTCTACGTTTATCGCGAACACTCCTTTTTAGCTTTTAAGTTCAAAGATATTTCGTGATTAAGTAAAAAACATTCCTATTATTCAGAATCTTAATCCTTCCCAAACTCTATGGACTTTCTAGAAACCTCGGGGTGATGTTTTTACAACTAAAATAGAATGCCCCTTTCGTCCCCGGAGAATTTATCCGGAATGACAGTACTCATCCTTTGTACAAACAAGGACCCTACACGTTGTATACTGTTTCTTTCAGCACCCTCGAATTTTATCTCGAAAGTCGATATGTGTTCATCTGATTTATCATTTCTATCTTTGCTTATCGGCTCATCTGCATTGAAGGCTAATTTGCCAGTAGCCCATCGGTCATTTATTGACCACCGGTCAACAAAAGATCGGATGTCATCTATTTGGAAAGTAAACAAAAACCGGGACCACCCGAGCGTGTGGTTTTGTGCAGTTCATATCTGATGGAAATACTAAACAGATGGTTTTGTTCAGAATGACACTAATGACAGACGGAGCAACAGTTCCAGACACACATATGATTTGTCTGAGATAAACTGGGCGGAGCTCTTCCAATTTTAGAAAAAGCAAACACCCCTTCTAGAACGTTACTTTTTTATTTTGTCAAAGATGTTTATTCTATTCAGGTTTCCCCCTCGATATTTAAGAAAACATACAGTACCCAAAAAGAGAGGGGAGAACTCCTTTACACTGCAGAAACTGACCTTAATTTTCTATAGCATTATTTCGTCCTACAATGGAAATTATTAAATGGGGAGGCTCAAGAGTTACATAAGTCTTTTTTCCCTTGATATCTGGAATATTTTTTTCATAAAAATCTCAAAAAAATCGTTGCAAAACATAAATGACAAGGTGCTCGTATTGCAAAGTATCAATTTACATTTGCAATATTAATTACTAATTTCATATACACAAATGAAATCTACATATTGTAATTATTGCATATATAGTTGTTTTAGTTAAAAGTTCCCTCGAGGATTTGATAAAGTTGTCGACTTCGTCATTTGACAGAGGCTCAAAATGACAATGTGCATTGGCTGTGGTTAGCGGTTTGGTTTGGTTTTAATAACATCGCACTAGAAGCAACACGAGGTCTTTGGGCGTCGGATCTGATAATTTTGAGCCTTGGTCAAGTGACGAGGATGACACTTGAGCTAGCACGAAGCTGTGGTTAGAGGACCTTGTGTGAGACAGAAATAGGCAGCTAAACAGCGTTCAATACATGAGATAGAAACAAAAAAATATATAGTTATTTATACGTAATTAAATAATACGCGTAGTTAAATCGTGGAAATGAATAAAAGGAATTAATAATTAAATCTGGAGTTTAACAGTTAATGCATGATCACATTAATTATTTTTATATACATCCTATCAAAAATACTTGTGTAGTTGTTTCTCTGCAATTAACCAAGTACTTTAATCATTAAAAATATTCATCAATAAAGAAAGATGAAAAAGTTGATGAAAATTACTTATATGTATATATAAAAGTGGTACACTTATTTCTGTGTGAAGTATCTGAAAGTTTCTAGCCTACATAATTAAAAATAAATATCAAATGTCACTTCTCTAAGCCCTAAAACTTCCACAAAAAGAATTCAACGATAAGTCAGAACGAAATGAAGTTTAGTTTTTATTAACGTCGCACTAGAAGTAACACGAGGGCTATTGGCGACGGACCTCGTAATTTTGAAAAACGGTCAAGTGACGAGGACGACATCTGAGCTGGCACTCCCTCTCCTAACATCCACACCACGTCAACGGGAGGACTTCGGGTCCCGAACAGATTTAACGTGCAATAGCCCCGGCTACACGGCGGGTCTTTGGCGGCCAAGGATCGAACCCGCGACTGAACGAAAACCGACGGCCGCTAATCCACGACCTTGACCACTAGGCTACCGCGGCCCACGAAATGAAGTAATAAACTCACAACTCAATTTAAAAACTTTAGTGGTTCTTTAAAAAAAAAAAAATTCGAAGTTTGGTGGGGAAAGTGATGTGTAAAAAAAACATATTTCACAAACTATTTTTATGAGTTTACTAAATTAACAAATTCATTAGCATAAGCATAAATAAATAAAAAAAAAAAGACGTTTCATCTATGATGTTGCTAGGCTACAAACTCATTAAGTAGGTTAACAAATCTACAAATATTTATTAACAAATGCATTAATATATTTTCTGTGTTTTCGTAATTACTTAATAAATTAGATCATTTTCCAATGAACGAAAGGTAAAAGTAACAGAAGGCAAAAGGGGGTCAACCACCCTTTACCTGAGGATTTTTTCTGGGGTCAGTAGGGGAGAGATTATCCATCATCTCTCCCCTCCCCCTTCCTCCCACCGGATGACCACTCCGAAGTCACGCGGGGGTGCAAAGAAATAAACAACCCCAGGAGGTGGTGAATGAGATGTTTGTTCGCGACTCGGAGGGATAAAGTACCCTCGGGTGTCTTCCCAATCTGTGGGAAAAATAATCTATACATAATCGCCAAGACTTGGCGATGTTTCTGCAATTTTTTCTTCCTTTTTGTAAACACTTCGATAGATGGGATGGTAGATTTGTCCATCGTCTAAATTATTAGTTTGCTTCGGGTGCTTCCTTTTTCTTGTTTGTATGGAGCACTCGGCTGTATTTCCGGTTACAATTTGTAGTCAATGACGCTACTTAGAAAAGGGAGCATTTGCTTTTCGACTGATGGGTTTTAAGAAAAAAGAATAGTTGTGCAAAGATAAATCCCAGATTCATATCAAAAGGAAATATAAGGGGGGGGGGACGTCCAGGTTTAAACTAATCAAAGGAACATACTTTTGTACATCTCAAATTATTAAGAAATGATGTCCAGTGAAATAAAGAATTTTATTGTTCATCAGCATCTAGTATCATTCGAAGAAATGAGAAGGCTATTGGCTGGCGCCCCACTCTTCTAACTTCTACATCATCTTAACGTGAAGGCATTGAGCCCCAACAAATAAATATTCATAAACCCTTTTACACTCACCAGGATTCATGGGTATGAATCCTGGTCCGACGGAAACAACACAGGCTATGAACTAGTGATTAAGAATGGGCGTTGCTGTGCTTAATGCATATGACCTCATAGACCGTACAAGACCGCAGCTACTCAATGGTCATGTTTACGAGTTCCATGGCCGATTACAACGTATTTGAGTTACACGCCCAAGTCTTGGATTTATTAAAAATGATCGTGTTAAATAATGGCAATTGTTGCGCTTTAAACTGAATTAAAGTTCCTCTTGGTGTGGTGTGGAAGTAAGAAAAGAGAGGTACTAGTTCGAATATTATCCTCATAACTTAATTGTGAAATTTATATATATATATATATATCGAGCGTCGTCATTTTGATACTCGGTCAAATGCCGAGGACAATACCTGGGCTGGTAATTTCCTCACCAAACTGCAACATCACGCCATTGAGAAAACTTAGAGCCTCGACAGATATAACGTGCATCAACCTCGCTACACGGCGGGCTAAAGGGCATCAAGACTCAAAAAAACAACTGTACGAAAAAATAGTCTACCGTGAGCTCGCGACCATGATCACTCATCAGCCATCAAGTCCACCCGAAAGAGTTAAAATCAACTCCATGATAATGAAAAATCCTGTTACCTTCAATGTATTTCTGCACGTGCGCAGTGAATGCGTTGTCTTGCTAGCCGAAAAAGTACGGTATATGACTTTTTTTCTTCTTTTCTTTCATTAATGTCTCCAAAAAAACTCTTCTAATTCACCTCTAAAGCTCTAATTATAGACTTATGCTGCTCCAGAACAACAGTATCACCAAAAGCTAGATTCAGAACAACTCACTACAAGGGCTTACAAATTACAATACAAGAATCTATATCTAGTGTAGAAATTCCCCGGCTATTGTATTGATATCAGAACATGTTCGTAACTGTCAAAACATTTTACTGAATCTATTTAAATTTGACATTTATTTATCCCTGCATGTGAATTTTTTTCTACAGCTTTAAAGTACCTAATCTGCTGTCCTTCAGGTCCTTGGGATTCTGCATTATCCCGGACAGGACAACAATGTATGTATGATGAAATTTCACTCCTTTCTACTGTGGTGACTTGTGATGGCTCACAGCTTGCCTTCACTCGATCACTGTGGGAACGAGCCGGCCATTCTGGCCAAGCAAGCCTGCTAAAGTGACTGGAAGGCAAGCAGGGAGAGATGAATGTCCGAGGAAGCTACTTGGTTCTACCCTCCATTTCCGAATTTCTTCCTCTTGTGTGTTAGCTGATTAAGTTGATAGCTTAAGTTTTCCTTCATTTAAAACTTTTTAAAAAGTTTTTTAATAACATTGTTATTATTGGACCATGTGTTCAGTTTTCTTGTGCGAAGTTTAATTACCTTCTGATCGGGTGTCCGTTATGACCCTAACGTACCGTAGTGATCTTTTTTTCTTTCCCATGGGACTTTCTGTCTTTGGGTGATGTTCTGTTTGCATACCCTGCTATTCTTCTCTATTTTCAATCCTCCTTCTTGTCAACCACTTTTTAAAATCTTTTTTCTATTTTTTTTTTTTTTCAAACGTCTTGACCACAGTTATATCTTGTGTAGTGCAGCATAGCCTCATTTCACTCCATTAAATCTCACTTTCACTCACTGGGAGTCCATTTAGCGTGTTCAAACCATATTAGTGATTCTCATGCTTCGTTAATTTATGTGTATCATAGATAACATTATTAATCATAGTATTTTCAAAATTTTCTTGTATGCAAAAAAATTTCTATTAATTTCCATCATTACTTAGTACAAATTTTAAGCTGCTGAAAGAAATTTTAGATCGTTGAGATCCAACATTAAATGATGTACGTTTCAATACTATTTCGTCATAAGTAAACTGAATTTCATTTCCAAATCTCTATTTTGCACAAAAATATTTATAAAAGACTATATACTATATTATGTATCTTCTATATATGACTATATATTCAACCTAAGCTTCATAAAAAAAAATCTACGTTAGCTTTTATATAAATTCGCATTTCAATTATGAAATAGATTGCATCTTATATTTCCTGCCATCAATCAAAATGCTTTTAAAAGATTAAAAATGCATGTATATATTAAACCGTACATTTAGCAACTGGATATGTACAACACAAGTAATTTTTAATCTTATCTTTTATAAATCTATTTAACATAATAGACACACCCAAATTTTAGTGTCAATCCCATAATTAGTTTTGACTGGAGACAGCTTTGGAAAACAGGTGGTCTTGTTTCACGGACACCATTCATACTGTTGTGTCTGGCAGAAGCTTTTATGTTGTATTATTAAAAAAAAGATAATAAAGTTTATAAATGAAAGAAAAAATGCATTCAGAAGTCAGCACGCACATCCTTTTTCTGTCTTAATGTTTTATAATTTAAAATGTTCAGTATTTGTGTGTGTGTGAAAACAAACGAACGAAATTTTAAATTTTCCAACGGCAAATTTAGAAATGAGGGCCATTCGTATTCTAAAATTTCTTTGACTATTGAAGAGGAGGAAGAATGGGGACAGTACATTCCCCTAAGAAAGATTTACCTTTTAAGCTACACTTTCTTTTTAATGATGTATAGGGAATCTTAAAAAATAACCTTGATTATACTGTTATGATTAATTTTTTGGGAAAATTTTTTTTTTAAAGGAATAATCCTATTCATAAAAAGCGGGCTTAAGTATTACCACAAAGCTTGCAAGCAACGATAGTGCAGAGGTAAAATGTTTGTCTATAGAATGGGAATTCCCGGCTTCAAACCCCAGTGCTGACAACATTGAAATTGTCCAATTTTTTTCTATTATAATATTCCAAAACATATATTCTTAGCCTGAGAGAGTTCTCAGCCAATGGTAGTTGCTCTTAGTCTGTTAATAAATCTCGTTATTCAGACATCTCTTGTGGGTTCAATGCAACCTGCTCCAACATCTACGTGACAATAAACAGGCAATTACCAAGAGCTTAATAAAAAAAGCAAACGATAACAGGTATGAAAAAAAGTATTATATATACCTATTGCAATGAATAGACCGGAGTAATTAATATTAGAGTTGCACGAAATGTTCGACTTCGAAATCATAGAGGAAATTAAAGATCCAATGCGTTCAACTAATAATCATATTGATTGCAAATTACGAGGTAAGCAAATGTGAATATCGTCGTACCACAGCCTTCATATCTTATCAGATGTATGAGGTTTGATTAAAATGACTCCATGGTACAAACTGTTTTTCTTAACTCAGTTTTCAAAACTAGACGTACCTGAAAGCTACACGAGTCCTCTATACAATGCATTTGTTTTCTTTGTTCTCAGTCATCGATCGTGCGCTGAGAGATAAATAGGATGAGGTTGTAGATGAACGCATGGAAATTAAGTTCAAGCAGGAAGGCTTCGTTGAGCTTCCGACAGTTGCTACCCTATTTAAATTCATCGCCGAAGGAAAACTGTTTACGGTGACTTTCACCTCTTTTTACAAATGAAAGACTGCTTGTAAGATTTTTCATTCCTTTAAGGTCAAAAAGAACATAACTTTCGTTTTGAAGACGAGCTGAAAGTGGTCATTGAAGCCGAATATAGGCAACAACAACCAGAATTCTTCTCTGACGGTTTGCCCGACTAGTCCCGCTTTTTGTGCAAGTGCGTGGAATGGATCTATCCGAAAAGTAGATAGGGCATTAAGAAGATGCATGCAGCTTTTGAGTACAATAATAATTGTAATAATCGGTTAAGAAATAAAAAGTTAAGCGAATAAAAAGTAAGAAGACATTACTTTTCTATCAAGTCTCGCAACTGCCCTCACTGCTATGGACCAAGGTCAAGTCTAATGTGAAAACTTAGAATCCAAATTTTTTTTAAACTAGGATTCGAAATATTGAAATACAATATCCTCTGTAATGACAGTCAGCGAATTGTTACATTTCGAAAATGGAGATATCAGGTTTTAAAAAAATCAATAGATTAAAATAGAATGAATCGGGTAAATTTACGACTTGCTCACCACCCAAACTTTGTACCAGATTTAAAGTGAGTCTAGAAAGAATAGAAGCATTTCAATTACAGAATATTCTCAAAGTGACATCGCCCAAAACACTAACAAGGCTGTTTCCTTTAACTGCAAATTAAACTCACATAATTTCCATGTCTATTTACATGAAAACAGTAAATCGAAATTGTAACTTACCTTGTTTGAACAAATTCAGGAGTTCCGATTGATAGTTTTTTGGTAAACACCAAAACCAACACTAAGTATAGTGTCTATCTTAGTAATTAGAAAAAAAGCTAGCAATGTATTTTTAATTTTCCACGATGTAAGTCTTTAATATACGGCAACTCTCTTCTACAACAACGTTAGAAGTTAAAAGGCCTTACTCAACCATCCAGATGATATGTCTTTTCAGCCTGGTTGGTAAAAGCATGAAAAAAAGCGACCGGTCAACTTTCCTTCGGACCCACTGGACCAGGTTCGAAACAACGCTACTGCATCAAAGTCACGATCAACTCTCTCCCCTTCCTCGGGGTTGGAAATCCTTCTAACGCCGAAAATACTTAGAAAAGTGTACAATAATTTTAAAAAAAATCTCCCAATAGAAAGAATTTTGAGAAAACGTATTTTCAGTGAGGTGTGTATAATATTTTCATAATTTAGTATATAATACGTTAATAATATTCTTTTCTCTTAAATAAAGAAAACACTTTCTGTACCTTGCTGGCGATTTTACTGAAAACTAGAAAAATCGGCACAACCTTCATCAACTAGGCCAGTTGCAATATTCAATTGAAACACCATTCATTTCCAAAGCTCAGTCTAGTATTATAATCCATCAACTGATAGTTCATGTGGTATTTCAAATATTTCCTCTACATACTATACGCAGTTTATTAAAAGGAACTAAAAAAAATTTTTTTTAAAAAAAAAACCGTTTTAATGAAAAGTCATATTTAGGCAAAACGTTAAGTCATAGAATTTTTTATGTCACACGAGATAATACATTAATGAATTTAAAAAGCATTGGAATAGAATCGTGAGAAGCGTAGCCAAATATAACTGTTCGGTTACAAGAGGTTCTGAAATGCGATGGCAAGATTACACACGGGATACGAAATAAATAAATAAAAAAAAAACAATCACCAAAAAACTGACAATACAACTCCATAAACAAAGAAAGAAAGTTCAAAGAAACTAAATTGATGTTGAAGTAACAAAATGCGTCAGAAACTTATTTTCTAGAACAAAATATATCGTCTTATAAATACTGTTTTATCGTAAAGTACTTGGTGAATGTTATATTTATAAGATGTGTTTATTGGCCGTTTTTCAATTCTATATTTCTGTCCGACGCAAAGGTCCATTAAACAAAGGCAAATAAGCCTCGAAATTAAGATGAAACGCTTGTTTACGTCGTAAAAGAAGCATGAGGCCTTGTGACGAAAAATCTCGTCATTTCGAACTTCGGTAAAGTGACGAGGAGGACACCTGAGCTGGCACTTCCCTTTTCTAACTTACACCTCACTCCAACGGGAGTACTTTGAGCCTCGACAGGTTTAACATGCATCAGTCCCGTTACAAGACGAGTCATGCGTGGAAACGAGGCTCGACTGATGCATCCCTGACACATTGCTATCACCCCTCAGTTACTGAGAACTACATGAGGTTTACCTTAAGTATTGACAATTTTTATTAGAAAAATCACTCTTCAGAATATTTATTTTCTCATTGTAAATGAATTTTAATATATTGAAGTCTGCAAATGATTTTGTTCCCCAAAGTTTGAAAATTGTATACAAAAACTATACGGGACAATAGATTATGTACAATCTGTTTTAATAAAATGAAAATATACCCCGAAAAGCCTTAAGATTTCACATCTGAACAATACAAATTTATGTATCGAATTCGCAAACAATTCATTGAAAGGGATATAAATTTTGAAAATCAAAATTGTGATGCATAAAAACGAAATAACATTTCACCAAGCATAAGAGTCATTTCGTTGCCACTACACACCGCTAAACATTGTATAATTAATGATGAGACCGAGTATGCGTTTTTACCTGGATAACATCAATTGTTGCAAAGTTTAGGGAGCAAGTTATGCCAGTTTGAATTAATCGCTCATTTGAACTCTTGTACCGTTTCCCATTCTTGTCACATGAGATGTCCTTTAGATGTTCTCTCTACTGACGAGATCCCAGCCCTGTCCAGCTCATCACATTGATAGTCCGAGATTTAAGCCATCCTTTTATGGAAGTTTGGATAAATGCGTTGTCAACGTATCCACTCTAAGAATTCACCAAACGACAGTAAATATTCCCTAAAAGTTTCCCCGATACTGAAGTTTTCTGAATTTTAACGCCTTATCAAAGAGATGTTTGTCCATTGTAGCCATAAGCACCCCATTCCATCAGTGAGCCATCACTTGTTAAATATACTCTTCCATTCTTTCTTCAAATCACGTTAATAGATTGAGAGTGGCCTTGGTAACCCAGTGCTCATGGTCACCGACTTTCATCGAGTCATGAGTTCGAGCCCTGATGCCACTAGAGACTCGCCGTATAGTGGGCGCTTGTGCGTGTTAAAATCTTTCCAGGCTCCAAGTCGTCACAGTGGAGTGGTGAGGAAGTTAAGAGAAGAAGGTGCCAGTTCAGGTGTCGTCCTCGTCACTTGACAGGTTCAAAATGCCAATGTCCTTTACCAGTAGTTGACGTGCTGTTTCTCAGTGACGTTAATGAACAATCCCATTAGAATGAGGACCCATCTGAACAATCCGAATTCCTCTTTTTTTTAACAGAGAAAATGACATTAATCTTATTCGTCACGATAATACACGGGCTGTTTTGCTCATTCAAGTTTTGCAGCAACGATTAGGTCTTTCTGCCGCTGTTTAAGGAAAGGCTTACGAAATAATTTATTTTTTGCTTATTCCTAATCCGGTTAACCCTCTGCTCATGGTGTCACGTGATACTTATGATCCGAAACGATTTTTTATTCGATTTATTTTAATGGATTTTTTATATGTGATACATTACCAGTTAGACCCATTCTCTTAATATTTCTAACTTACGTACCTTTAAATTGTTCCCCACGTTACAAAACTCTGTACACACCACACCTCTAAAGTATTAAAATTTGCAAAACTGATTTACCTTCAAAGCTTTCACATATTCGCAACTTTTTAAGACAAGAACTGCAGAGATTTCAGCATTATGATAACTCATACAGCGATCATTAAATAGCCTAGGTAAAATACCTTAGGATTCTTTCAAAAGCCTATTTGAAGAGATGTTTTATAAAATGTCATTTATATATAAGCTTTTGCGACATCAAAGGGGAGAAAATTGTATTTTCAGGTTTTTCTAACAAGAAATTTTTCCTAACTTAAAAAATATATTTATGATAATAGTATTCAACTGTAGTGAAAAGTTGAAAACATTTCCTTGTAGATTTTGCATTACATAAAATTTTTTATATTAAACTGCTCAATATATTACATTATATGCATTAACTTTGTTTTCTACTGTATATATATAAATATATATATATATATATATATATATATATATATAAAGAAATTCTTATTTACTGATCTATTTATAATGGTTTTGTGTAAATACAGTCCAACAAACAGCATAGTTGCCCTTAAAATACTTCAAAATGTGAAATGCTTCCCCACACTGATGACTCGTCGCTTAGGGCTAATGAGCGTTAAATCTGTCCAGGCTCAAAAACCCAAGCCGCTGTAACGTGAATAGGGAGAGTTGCATGCCTGCTCAAGTTTCGACTTCGTCATTTGACCGAACATCAGAATTACGAGAAGTGTTGCCTGTATTTAATGGCCCTTATACAGTCTGGTAGAGTTGATTGCGTTCAATACACTAAAAAAAATTGTTCTATGCAAAGAACAGATTTAACCACCCAAGGTACTAACTTTTTAAAAATAGTTATTAAATCACTCAATTAAGTATTAGAATTAAAGTAAATGATGAAATATTGAAATGGACAATAATATACTTTTCTGACATTGAACAAAAAATAAAGAAAACGATAAATTATTAAACTAAGTATATTTAAGCTAAATGTAATTAAAATTGTAGCGAAAGGTAAATTTATAAATTGAATAATATATAAGCTCCATGTAATTAAAATTACATATAAATTAATATAATATAAGCTACTTGTAA
>BMAW01118769.1:208347-310806 GCA_019974015.1 Nephila pilipes
TGTAATTAAAATTACATATAAATTAATATAATATAAGCTACTTGTAATTAAAATTAAAGCAAATGATAAATTGTTAAGCTTTTAAGCTAAAGTACTTAAAATTAAAGTAAACTGTACATTATTAAATTGAATATAAGAGAGTATAGATAAATGTGACATCATGCCTATTGAAAAAACCGCAAAAATAAGATATTTGAATAACATCTTAGTTAATAGTTAAAAATTGTTAAACTGAATATATTTTAAGCTAAATGTAACTCAAATTAAAATAAACGGTAAATTGTTAAATAGAATATAAAAAAAAATATAGAAAAATTTAATATCAAACTTATGGACAGAACATAAGATATTTGAATAATAAGATACTCAAATATCTTATTTTAGATATTTGAATAATAAGAAATTCAAATATCTAAAATAAGATATTTGAATAATATCCTATATAAATAGGCTAAAATTATCAGGAGTTTATATTTAACATTATAGCCAAAATCATAAAGTATATTGTGAAAGAATATAGAAATAATTAACATTAAGTCTCTGAATAGAATCAGGAAATAAATATGGCTATAGAAAATCTAATTTACATATTAAAAAACTGAAAAGTGATCCTCACTCCAATTTATACATTATCCAATTGGGTGGCTAACAATAAATACTTACACAAAAAGTACTTCTCTTTGTTATCATTTGGAGGTTTCAGATTTTGCGATCACTTGATGTAAAATTCCATAATAAAGGATACATTGAAACTAAAGTTAGAGAGATACATTGTTTCCCTTTTACTAAAAATTTGGTTGAGTACTTCATTTTATACTAAGCCCTTTCACATCTAATGTAATTAACATTTGATTGATTGTTTATTAACGTCTCACTTAAAAACAACAGGAGAATTATTGACGAATCACCTTGTAATTTAGAGATTCGGTTCAGTGAGGAGGACGACACCTGAGCTAGCAACCCCAGTTCCAAACTTCTACATTGTTTGGAGAGGGGTGTGCCAGCTCAGGTGTCATCCTCGTCACTTGACCGTGGTTCAAAATTACGAGGTCCGTCGCCAATAGCCCTCGTGTTGCTTCTAGTGCGACGTTAATAATAAAAACTAAACTCCAAACTTCTACATAAGGCTTTTTTATGACTTGGAGATTTAATGAGCTTCAACCCCGGTACATGATGGGTCTTTTTTGGAATACGAACATCCACCCACAATTCGAAAGAAAGAATGTCGCATGCGAGCTAGCGATCATTCGGCTACCGCGGTCACTATCTATATGGCTTGGTCAAATAACAATAACGAAAGTTTCATTTGATAAAATCTTGATGAAGAACTTTATCGGTTTCGGTAACTTTTGTAGAGGGATATTTTAATTCAGATATAGCCTTTCTATGAATGAATTTCCTTTTTATTTTGATGTTCAAGTTATACACAAGTGGTTGAATTGCTTTTTAACGCTAACAAATGCACGAATTACGATGTAAAAAGGGAAATGTTTTTACGTAATAAATTGTAGATTTTTTTTTTACTTATCATCCATTTCAAATTTTATTTAGTTTCGTATTTTTTATAATTTTTTTTTTCGTTATTTCAGTTTGCTAAATGATTCAGTATAAATCGATTATGATGAAAACTTAGCATGTTTATGATATATATATATATAGTTTTAATATCGCGTATTCGGCGAGATTACTTTTCTGCAGGTAAGGGTGAGTGGGAAGTACTTGTGTAGTTTCAGGCCCATTCAAAACGTATTATGTAATATGTATTTGTATCAATCATCAGATATTTTAGATCCTCTCAACTCCTTTTGAATGCTGTTATACAAGAAAGATAAAACCCAGAAAAGAATACTAACGAATGCTTAATACCTATAGATTTGAATTTAATCAACTTTGTGGTCCGGAACGTAACAAAAGTAAATACATTTTTAAAACAACTCAAAGCTCTTTGAGATGGATAGGTAGTCCAATGTACATTAATATTTTTCCTGGACTCAAATTTGTTTTTTGTTACTTCATGGTAATTTTAATTTTTCATTCATTTCCTTAAGCTTTTTGAGCTTTCTATTCAATGAGGTATTTAATGAGTTACTTTGAGCAAATATTTATAAAACAATAATTATTTCCTAAGAATTGGACAAAAATAGAAGAACGCAATAATTGGTGAAATCCCTTTAGCCTTTTTAAAATTATTCCCACTAGAATAAGAGTTTGAATAAATACTGCTTTGTATTAGAAGGCTTTTTCAATCTCAACACAGGATCTTTGGAAACAATTATATGTTTAAGGATAGTAAAATATAAGGATCCAAATCCAAATAAAAACAGTTTCGTTTTCATAAGATAAATTAGACTTCAGACTGAAGTATACCTTGCACTGAAATTAAATTTTTCGACATTGAACGATGAAAATCTAATTTATGAAACTCGTAAAAATTCAAGTTGAAGAAATTTATAAATTACGATAGACCTAGTAACAAAATAGGAATTTTGTTGATAAAATGGAACTAATTTTTAATTTATTTTGCTCAATTTTAAAATTTTGTAGATATAATTTATAGATTTGAGTCTTCAAAAGATTTCAGAGAACAATAGTCCAATTGCCCCTCGTAATGTTTAGAAAAAAATATCAAACACAAGAAACACGAGTAAAACAATATAAAAATTTATTTTTTACATATAATTTTTACAAAAATAATATCTTTCGAACACTGGCATTCTAGATTTGTGCTGGAACAAATATGATAAATGAATTCCATTTTGCTGAAATCTTAAGTACAATGAAATACAAAGACAATATTTCGTATAGGAATCTACATTAGAAACGAACAAGAAATAGCATCGCAAGAATTTCACGTTTTATCGAAGAGAGTGACATTTATATTGGACGGCTTTAATAAAATACAAAAATGCATAACAATAATTTCACAGTCTCTTCTTATAATAACTACCCTGTCGAATCAGTGTATAATTAGAAATGGCAATATTTAACATGAAAAATAGTTGCTTATTTTTTTCAAAATGATTACAGACATTTGTTTTGATTTTTCTCTTATAAAAAATAACATAGTTGAAGGACAACGAATGATATTATAACGTATATTGTTTCAACTATACAAAGAAATTTGTTTACCTCTTAAGCAACATCCAAAATATCCTTTTACATGTATGAAATAGTCCTAAAATAGTTTAAGAAAATTTTTATTTTTTTTTTAACTGTTACAACATTTTGACAACTTTTGAAAAATACGTATCAAAAGCGATAGACAATAAAAAATGTAATTCAACATGAACAACTGTCAACAAATTTTTGATAAACAGTAAAGCACGCGAAATATATTCAGTATACATTTTAAGACAATTCTCAAAACAATATGAAATTATTCTTTGTTAGTAATGTATAATATATTGCTTAAAACAGTCTTGATCTTCTCTGTCATTTTTCTGATAGTTTCTTAGAAAAAAAAATTTGAAGTATATTTTAGCAATGTTTTTTACTTCTTTCTCTTTGTTTCAAATACCTGCATTTCTAAAGACTAGATACATTATAAAAAAATGGAATGTATACGATTAAGTTTTTCTTGAGCATGTACATAAGATATTGAAAGTTTAACAATATAACAATCTATTACATTTCATAGAAAATACGTATAATTTTTACAAACCCGTTAAACTGTATCGTAACAGAAAGTTCCTTTTCCATGAACTTGTATTTAATAACTCTCTAAAGAATATAAATTTAAAAATTCTACTCTCTAAATGTACTTAATCCGTTGCTTCTGGATGGACTCTAAGAAACTAGGATAGAAAAATTTCAATACTTTTGAGGTATCACAATAATAAAAATACACTTCCTGTCACCCAATAAACAACCTTACATGAATCCTACATCTCAGGAAAACAATCAATATATATATATCAATACACAAACAGTCGATATTTTTTTTTATATTAAAAGAGTAACTATTCTCCATTTAATATGTTTTCAAATTTGGATGATTTTTAATCTGTTTTCTGTGAAACTTCAATTCGACTTTTTCAAAAATACAATATCTTTTATTTAAATTTTTCATACACGTAAACAATCAAACACTACTTCGAATGTTTCAGAGCAATTTCCAAAGAAGCCGTTAGAATTTTTCATTCTAATTTTTAAGAGAAGCCGGTTGATGAAGATAAATAAGTTTTTTTATGGGGGGAGGGATAAATTAAATGCAAAAAATAGCATGTATAGGAGAATCTCCTGAAGTTGAACTCTTTAACTGGGATTTCCAAATATCCGGAATCAATCTGCAAGAATTTTTTTTTAATCTTAAAAGGCAATTAGAAGTATTTTTCATTATTAACATGTTCATTTGTTTCTCTTCCGATAAATTACTTTAAATCTTCTCACAACTGGAAGGAAAGGCGAGAAGAGGAACTTTACAACTATGCTGCACTAAATCCACAAAACCTAAGATATGCCTCTTATTACCAATAAAGGCAAATACAATACGATGCATAATTGTCTAAATGGAAAATGCAATAAAACAGCTTTAAGCAACTTGATTGACCGCAAAGTAGACATCTTTATATTCTGTACGTAGGATTTCGATTCAATTTTTTCAACATAAAGATGACTTTGTGTACTTTCACTTTATTTTTTTTTTTTCCCATTATCTGACAAGTCCGGATTTTCGATATCCCGGACAGGGCGATAAATCCTATTTTTGAGATTTTACTGTGTATATATATATATATAATGTTCTAAATGTCTAATATATTTGTAAAAAAGTCACACCACTCTACTTATGTAATAATACTTTAGATACATATTTACGCTTTCTTATTTATTTCTGAAGACAGTTTCTTTAAAATTAAAACGATAAATAATTCGCGTAAAGCCTAATTTTATCCAATTTAACTACAAGTAAATAAAACTCGAAATGTTTTTAATAATCAAACATTAAAAAAATCTAATCGATCAATATTCCATTCGTGTAAAACTTTGGACTTTAAACACTAATAGAAATAAATACGAATTGCTTAAAAATCCGATTGAAAAATTCTAATTTTACAAGCTGAAACGATCCAAATCCTTCCTCAAAGCCAACAGTTTTACATTTAAGGACAAATTAAGTTGATTCATGCACATTTAACAGAGAAGGAGGCATTGAGCATACTTTGATAACAATTAAATGAAGGGTTTGGACATAACATTTATAAATGTAAAAGTGAGCAATATATTCAACACACTAAACGGCGTTTACAGTATCTGAGGAGGGAGGGGAAGGGAATTAAGCTCATTTTTTTCACAGCACACGACAACAGTGCGTCTGCCATTTTTTTAAAGAGTTCTCTTGGAAGACTCCTCCACTAAAGGCAAAAACCGGGACAGTCCCACACATTCGAAAAAGAACGAATATCGAGTTAATTTTTCTTGACTGGTCTTTTCGATTTCTTCCTCTCGTGCACAATACGGGAGAGGAGGGAATCGAATGAATAATAATAATGATATAAAAAAAAGAATGATCCGAAGAACGATTCTTTTTTGCTGCGCCTCTTTCTGGTCCGTTCAGGAAATCCTTCGGTGTGGAATGGAAGTTGCACGAACTTCCGTCTCAGGACCGGAAGTCCGACCAAGTCGAACATGGCCGCCGGGGACAGGCATGTAAGAGTGAAAAAAAAGAACGGTTTTTGAGGGGATTCGAAGAGTTTTGTGCTTGGTTGGCCGTCACAGGCCCTGGTCCGAAGATCCTGCTGCTGGACTTGCGGCTTCCTCCTCCACTTGGAACAAAAAAGAAAACACAACCGACCGATTCCAATTTCCTTTTTGTAAGTCTTCTGGACTTCACAACACGGGAGGTTTCTTTTTCCGTATGTATCACAAGGAGCACGTCAGTTTGTAAAAAGCGATTCTTTCATTTGGCAAAAGACAATGGGATCACAACTGACCTGAAAAGAATGAAAAAATTCCTATTAGCATATTGGATTTTACTCTAACAAATAGTTTTTAGTATTTTTTGACTGAGAAGCATTTTTATTAGTATTAAATTAGAATTAAACCGGACTGATCTAAAATAATACAGAAGTTTATGCATTGTTTTCAATATAATCAGACGTACAAATAATTTCTCGAAATAACATGAAAGTAATTTTATAATCTAATTATGATGTGTTCGAGATGTGGCTATTATATAACGAGACTGAAGGTGTAAAACATTTTATTTTGATATAAAACATATTTACTTATTATCACCTTCAATATACACCCCTACTCTATCCCTACAAAGCTCCGTGCGAATCTTCCATTGTTTGAAACAAGTGATGGAAGTCTTCTTGTGTCATCTCCTTCAGGACGCGGGCCTCTTTCTCTTTCACAGCTTCAACGACTCAAATCTTGTTCCTTTTAATGGATATTTCACCTTACGAAACACACAGAAGTCGCAGGGCGCAAGATCTGGCAAATAAGGTGGATGGTCCAACGTTAGGATGCTGTACTTGGCCTAGAAACCTTTTGGTAGACAATATAATTGTGATAACATTGTCTTCGCGAAAAAATTCGCCTTACGGATTCTTTGTTAATTCCTACAGTCTTAGCAATCGCATCGAACCAGATTACCTATTTTTTCGATATCGTCATCCGTTTTTGACATGGAAAGGTGATCCGGGTGCGAGTCATTTTCAACGTCTTCTCGGCCATCTTGAAAATGCTTAAATCACCCAAAAACAAGTGCACGGAATAAGCAATCATCACCATACACTTCTTTTAATAAATTATAAATTTCAGCAGCGATTTTTCCAAGTTTTATGTAAAATTTCACAACAATACCTTGCTATTGTTACACTTATCATTTTTCCTGCGAAACAAAACAATTACTCTAATGTGAATGAAAGTACGGCTATTCGGATTTATTTACAGATGCGGGAGCCAGTGTATTCGAAAGAGAAGGCTTCACGCTTAACAGTTTTCGGTCGTTTGCGTTTGGAGCATGCGTACTTCTTCTGTAGCAGCATCAGTCTTGTTATTTACTAGCCGCACCCCGTATACAAGTAGTAAAATGGTAATTATGATGTATATATAATTGTTAATAACTAGTCGAATTAGACTTAAGACATATAATATGATTATCTAAACTTAAGTTCTGTATTAAAAACCATTTTGTAAGCAACAAAGCCACCAACAGGGATGATATAAGCAGAATATTTCATACAAATACCAACCTATGATTTTGTTCTTCGTGATTTGCCTTTTACTGCAAACGATTTCTTTTTCTTTGACATTTGTTTGACATAGCGTAATTAAAATAACTCTTGACAAAAAAATAATCTAAATTGCATTCCAGTGTTGATAACACGAATTACATATTAACATTTGTAATTTCTTTGTATGTATTTTATACATTAATGGCAAAGTGAAAAATGAGACGATATATCTATGATAAATGAAATTGTTTGCTTAATTATAGATATATATTAATTTGGCAAGCATTAACTTAGGTTGATTCGTCTCATTTATCAGAAAGAACAGTTGAGACATTTTTAGTTAATAATAATATCATGTAGTCTTCCTACAAAATCAAAATTTTACAAAATAATTATCCAATCAGCATACGAAAGTAAATTGTTTTCGCACCTTGTTGAGATGTTTAAAATAGTTTTAAAATGGAGAATCATATCCAATTCACATTCAACTGTAACTCAAAAAGATCGATGAGAAATTGTTGAGATACCCGTAATATATATGACGAGAAAAAGAAATCACCCTTTGAGTATTGTACAAAAACTTCTTCAGATTCGAAACCGGAAATCAAAATACATCGAATTTGTGAAGAAAGTGAGATATTGCTTAAGGTTTTTTTTTTTTTTAAATCGACGATTTTCTTTTTGAACACATACATTCTCTTGTAAATATGGACGGGAATTTCAATAAAATATACATTTGAAAATCAGAAACGGATGGGAATATGAATGGAATATACGTTGAGATGAGTTAGTGCGGTGAAGGAAAAAAATAAAAGAATTTTCATTTCAAGATAAATTACGAAAATTATAATTTCGAAACTTCCATGAATCCTCCTTGACGAAATCATTACATTATTGTGAAATGCTGACAATATTCCAAGATAAAATTATGTAAAACAAACTGATACAGGCATTTTTTTTTTATATATATATTTTGGAACATCAACGTTGAACGTCGTTTCAACGTCACGAAAGATATTAATTGCCTGTTGTTCACAAAGAATAATGTTTATGATCAGGATATCGTTTTACAGTTAATTTTCAAGAGTATGAAGGAGACACCCGAGACCAACGGTCTCCGAAGGAAGCTTCTCTCTCTCCGATATTAGTAGCACACCAATGCTTCGAATCCAAATGTAACCCCCCCCCCTCCTCCTCTCGTGTGACACTGGATATCATGCAGTTGGGAGAAAAAACATGGAACCTTAAATTATACTTTATAATTATTTTCGAAATTCGTTTTTGTCGTCCGAGATTTCTTCTACTGCTGCCCCAGAGGATTTTGCAAAGAGAAGGGCGAAAAAAAATAAGCAGCAATAATGGAAATTTTGAAAGGGAGACGGAGTAAAGGCTCGGGATTGAATAGGTGGTTATGGCTTGGAAGGTAAAGGTGCTTTTCTACCTGCGCCAACAATGCCCATCCACCACACTTGTCCTTCTGTACAAAGCCCTTCCCTCCCCCCTCCGAAAAGGGGACCCAGTACTCGATACCCCTCCCCGGTGCCCATTGTACCCGGGGCCGCACCTTCCACTTTTTGCTGTTTATTTTACTTTATTTCTCTCTCCCTTCGACTCAGTCTTCAAAAGAAAGTTCATCCAAGCTTTGATTCTTCTCCTTTTTAAAAGAATATTTTTTTTAAATATCTTCTTTTCTCAATTTTTTTTTAAATCTGAATCTTCTAGGTTACTAGAGGGAATCTTAAAGAGGGGGGGGGGGATTGCTTTGGGTGTGTACTCACGCATGCGTATGTATGTCTCTAGAAAAACCTGTCCGCTTCCGGTCCGGCATTAGAAAAAAGAAAAGGAGAAAGAAGGAATAAAAAAAGCTGAGAGAGAGAGAGAGAGAAAATGGAAACTTCCGCCAAGTGATCTTTCACGAAGGGCCTACTTCCACCTCAAGAATTCACCAAATACGAGTAATAGAGAGAAATTGTTCTGGAAACCGTAAGAAAATTTTTCCAGAGAGATACTTCCAGGTCCACCCTGCAATAGTCGTGATGACAAACTCACCCCCTTCAAGTCTTGAAGTTTGGAAAGGCGTGGTACTCAGTTTTTTCCACCAAAACGTACCTAAAGGAACACGAGCGTTGGGGTTTTTCAAGCTTTAATTTCCCATTCGCGAGAGGCGACCCTCCCCCTTCCCAATCTCGTCTGAAAACTTGATCCTGTCACTGAGGACAAAGGCATCATCAAGGAGGAGGCTGTCCTTTGTGGGAAGAGAATCCTACCCCTGCATGCATCCCAATTTAAAAAGAAGTTCGATACAAAAGGGAGGTTCCCCCAAAAGAAGAAGCGACTGGGTGACGAAAGAGTTTAATGAAAATTTAAAACCTCCGAGGGGAAAGGAAAGAAATCCTCCAGAAGAATGCTCTGAAGAGGGGGGGTATGAAGAACCACGTCACGCTCTTCCGAAGGGGAGGATTAAGAAGGAAAAATGGTCTTCATTGAAACATAAAGGGGCGACAGCATCCAGGTAGGCAAAAGGGTAAGTTACGCGGAAGTCCCCGAGGGCAAGAGATAGCTCGTAAACTAATCTGGATCATCCGCCATTGATGCCAAATGCTCCGAGAAGAGATTAGCGTCTTCTTTTACATTCAACACTGAGTTATGAAGATCCTCTGCCCATTATCTGTTCGTGGACTTTATGTGAGAGCCCACGGTCGGGTCTTGTCTCATGCCCAAAGTGCCCATTATGTCGTGTTCTTTCTTCCCCTTCATGTACCCCCAACCTTCTTTGTTTCACTTTTGCATCATGCTCAGGTCAACTGAGGTTATTCAGAATGGTGACACCCACAGGGGACAACGCATGCAGAATATTGTGAGAAGGCATGATGTTGTGAAACCAACAAAAAACGCAGTATAACACCAGTTGACTTCCTATATTTTGAAAAAGACACCAAAGTAGAATCTCATTACCAGCTAAGCTCTTATCGATCGCTTTTCAACTGATAACCCTCTCGTGCCACTTCACTATAAAAGTTTGGCTTGCTGATCTCAAATATCCCTAGCTCAATTAAGAACCCTAAGTATTTAATGAAACATACTACTTCTAGTAGGCAACCCAAAAAAATAATGATTATCAGAAATAAGTGAAGCTACCCCTCCCCTCACATTGTTTCTCAATAAGTGCGCTCATTTGTATTTATATTAAAATTCAATCTTTTCCTTTCGACTTTCAAAAACAGTTCTTCAAAGCTGTCGTACCAATAATTTCAGTTTAAATAATTTGCACATTGCTTAAAGGACCTTTGAGTAGGGCAGAAATCGTCAAATGGAAAAGATTTAATAATCTTTAGTACGATTTATATATATATATATATAATAACAAAACTCTTTTCGTTTAGTTAACAACTAGATTTTGTTAAGTTCAGGATCCATACTGATTCTGGAAGAACTGATATTTAATAAATTAGAGAAAGAGAGATGTTATACACACTAAGATTAACAACAAAGATCATTCAGATTTTCAATGAAATAACATTGTAGAAAAATAACATTGTCTTTTTAAAAAAAATGTAGAAATAGAGATTATGAAGCTAAGGCTTTTATTTCTGCAAATCAAGATTTGAAAATAAAAATCGAATTTTTTGGAGAAGAAAACATGGTTAAAAACCATGTATCTATATATGTGATTAAATACATATAAAACTATCTTTGTGTTGACCTTTAATGATTGAAAGGTTTTCATATTGCTGTTAATATATATTTTAGAATAGCTATAAAGCAGTAAATTTCGAAAGTATAACTGTGTCAAATTTTAGCTCACTCTTTGAATAGGAGACTTCATATGGAATTTTGACTAAATAGAAATAGATAACGACAGTTTGTGTTGTCAGTTGGAAACTGAATTAATTTTGTAAATCATTTAAAACTAAAAGAAAAGAAAAATAAAGAACCTAAGCTTTTACAGTTTCTATTTATGAAGTGATCCTAAAAATTTTACAACTTTGAAAATTTTAAAAATCTTTAATAACTCAAAATTAATTTTCTAAGTTTATTATAATTAAAGGAAAAAATTCAAAAATAAATTTATAGTGAAAAGGCTAACAAACAATGCAATCGTTCCACAGGTTAGGTCTTCAATCTTGTTATACGAATATAAACTAATATTAAAAACTTACTTAAAATACTGGAAAAAGCAATCCCTTTTGAAAATTAAAAAAATGTATATCATATTCAGTGTCCATTACCCATTTATAATCCTTATATATATATATATATTGTTTACAATTTTCATTTTTAATTTCTACCGCAACAATATTCAAGAAAACACCTGCATCTTAACCACAACAATATTCAAACAAACATCTGTAAATATTAAATTAACCACCATAACACAAATTATAAAAGAGAAAAATAAATGACCAATTTTAAAAAAAGAAAACGGATAAAAAAAAATACGTAAACTTCAGAAGAAAAAAAAGTTCCTCAGTCTTTCAAGGGCTAGAGCAGAATTTTGAAGGTTCATAATCAAGTTACAATGCCAAAAAATTCCTTAAAAAGTTTAAATAACAAATTGTTAAGTAAATCTTATTAAAATTCGTATCCTTCTCTCGGTAAAAAATGTCGGTAAAAAAAAGGCTAAACTATTTGAAACAAGATGTTTAAATTTCAAAAGATATCAAAATATTACGAAAGAGCCTTGTTGTAGAATATTAATGAACAAATGAGCCCGAGCACAAAATGCCCACTATTTAAACGGATCGTAAGAAACTGGCTCATGAATAATGCTAATTATAATGGCGCGTGTCATTTTGTAAAGTAAAACAAAAAATCAGAATAATTGCGCATTCAAGGAAGCATACAATTAAAAGGATTTTGAGAGGTTTTTTTCCCTTCCTTTTTAATTTTTATGATTATCTATTTGCAGCAGGTGTTACGATAGATAGAAAAAACGCGAATAGGATGGATCATCTGAATAAAATGAAATGAAGTGAATGGCTTCAAATAAAGTTAAATGAAATAGTTATTTTATTTCTTAGCTGATATTCACGAAAATTCATCAGCCAATTAAATTTATGAGATCGAGTTTGCTTAAAGTAAATGTTGATAATCATTACTTATTGTTTTTAAAATATTTCGAATCTTTTCAATAAACTCATTAAATCATTCTCTCTTATTCTTATTCTCTCTAGTGATTCTCTGTTCCGAAAAAAAATATTTTTGTCAAAATATTAAAAAATGTACCAATCAATATTAAAAAAAACCTTTACTATCAACAAGATACACACATATTTCTCTAAAAGATTAATTACCTGAACTACTTGTAAATTCGATTACTAATACGAGCTGTAAAACTCAATTTCATTTCTAAATTCCATTGCTTATTTGATATTTATGAAGAACACTATATTTTTTTTCATAATACATTTCTTAATATTTATGTTGTATTTCAAAGATATTTTGCAATTTTTTTTAAAATTTTTATTAATTTAACATTCCTGTTAAGCTTTAAATATCAAAATCAATTTTAATTTGTGTGGGTAAATTCGTTATTTTCATTTAAGTATTCTGAAAATTCCAAAAAGAAAAAAGAAAGAAAATCCTAAAACATTTACGAGGGAGAGAGCCTTGAATTTTAAACTCAAAATTATCACAAGCAATTTCTTCATGACTTCCTTCTTAGTTTGTTTTACTGTCGGCTGCTAAGTAATGGCTTTGAATTCTCTTGGGTCAGAAAGCGCAGAATTCAAGATGCTTAAAAGTGTATAAAAATGAAAACGTTATGAAAATCAATTTTTCGGACCACAAGAACTAAAAAGTTTACTTAAAGGAAGAAAATAGTTTACACATCCCCTCAATTGCCATTACTTAATCATTTCTTTCATTTAGTCCCCCTCACCTCTTCATTTCCTTTTATATTTAACACTAACTAAGAAAATGTTTTCATGGCGTTACATGATCCCACTGTGGAAGTACAGTCCTTATTTCGATTTTTAAATATTAAGAAATTAATCTTTTAAAATTTTGTATATATTTTCCCCCCATTGTTTTCCATATTGTTTCCAACACACTATTGATGATCTATACTTAATTTGCTCGTACATTTACGGAAATGGATTGCGCATGCGCGCTTTGACTCTGAGTGAGGGGTGGGGCTCACCGTGACCTCATTGTGGAGTGGAGGGGGGTGGGGGTTGAATCCTTAGGGTCGGGCTGCTCCACTCCCAAAAAACGATCCACCTTCGTCTGATCACTCTTTCATTTTTTAGGAGTTTGAAATCTCCTTTTTTTATTATTACCGGTGAGAGGGATATAAATTATAGGCGCAGGAGATCGGTGAAATTCCAATCCACAAAAACCCTTTTAGGAAACTAGTTTTCGAAAATGTTTTTCCTCCCCGTAAAGCTCTTAACCAACTCATTTTAAAAGACCGTTTTTTATCATTAGAGGAGTTTTAAATTGTGTCGAAAATATGATTAATAATTAGCAGAAAGCGTGACACAGCGAAAATAGGGAACAATTTTATTTGACTGCTAGAATTTTTTTTCTTTCTGTTCGTTGATGTTCGTTAAATGTTTTATCTCTAGTATGCCGTCAATTAAGCCAAACCTGATTTAAATGACTTTTTTCCTGCATGTGCAGCATTAGGTGACGCCAATATGACGGCAGCGTCTGTCCAAGCATAAGTAATTCTCTTTGGTGTTAATGACTACTATCAAAGTTGTAATGATAACACGCGTTGAAATTGTACACTTAATTTTGGAAGTAAAATCTTACATGAAATAATACTATCTTTAAATGATGTTTGTTATACGTTTCGAAAAATTGTCTTTTATGAGTAATTAAGTGATATTTTTACCCTGTCATAGAAAGAGAGTGACTGTACATTGCTGCAGTCTAAAAAAATTGATTTGTTTATATAGAGACCAAGTCACAAATTCTAAACAATTTGTTATAATCGTTAAAAATGGAATTCAAATACATGTATATAAACTAGTTAGTTTGATAAAAGGGATGTTAAACTTTCCATTGAACATACATTATTTATGTTCAATGTAAGAAATAATGATTATAATGTAATAATAATATTAATAATATAAGAATAAATGAAATGTGGCATTTTTTAAGCGAAATATTTGAAACTAACCAGATGTAAAAAAAATTTCATAGGTATGCAATTTTTAGAAAGAAAAATAGTTTTAAATAATTTTGTTGATTTTTAACGTATTGACTAAAGATAAGTGTTAATTTTATTAAATTATAATTCTAAGAAATTTTCTAGTGAAAATTTACAAACTATGTGATTGTGTCCCTTTGAGAAGCAACACGAGGACTATTGACGACGGGCCTCGTCATTTTAAGCCTCGGTCTAGTGACTAGGAAGATACCTGAACTCCCTCTCCAAACTTCCCCATCACGCCAATGAGACAATTTTGGACCTCGACCAGATTTAATGTACCACAGCCCTGCTACACGGCGGGTCTGAACGCGGCCATATTGCAAAACTATAACATCTCATAATGAAAAGAAAATATTTTCTTTAAATTAAAAGAAATGAAAAATATTACAAAAATCCACAATCAAAAAAAGTTTAAAATGTTGTGTTCAAATAAGAAATATGTGCAACACTAGGGACTCTAAGTGGAACAATGTTTTTTTATTATATATTTGTTTTCCTTCTGACAGAAGAAATCCTATTGCAAATGGGGGGGGGAGTTCTAATATAGGCAATTGTATATAAAATGAAATTAAAAAAAAAATATGATAGAAGAAAAGTTTGTTATATATATGATGGATTGCTTACTCAGGAAGAGAGAAATTAATATTTTCACAAAGGTAAAGGATATCCCTTTGACAATCTTCAAATAAGTATTATAATAGCATTGCCGTTATATAGTTGAAAAGAAAAAGTTTCTTCGTAACATTTATTAATGAAAAATAAAGTGAAAACAAACAGAACCGATTTACTTCTGTCTCTATTTAAACAACGTAACCATCATATATATATATATATATATATATTGTACAAATGAAAGAAAATTTAAAACATAAATTTATCTCGATTTCGCAAACTTGTCATCTATATTTTAATTAATGCCTTACAAAACATTAAAATAAACTTTAATAAATCTCTAAAAGTGTACTGGTTCTTCAAAAAAATTTAAAACTTAAACATAAATCGTCAACTTATTATTTCAAGCAATTATTCGATCAACGCGTCAAAGATTTCAGAAAACGAGTTCTTTCATTTATAGAGTCCATTTGAATTTAATTGAAAAACTACAGAAATTTATTTCCATATATACGAATATTATCTTAATGTATTATTCACGAAAAGAGAGGTAAAACAATTATTTTATCTATGCTAATTAATTCTTATCAAACATTCGACGTTCAGGGAATTTATTAGATTTATTGTAAATAATTACTTCTGTAGTAATACTTAACGTTGCCTTATTGCGAATCGTGTTACGGAATTTTTTAAAAAAAAGGAATGAGGATAAATAAGCCATTGTAAAGAACATCTAATAATTCAATGAATTTGTTTCCTTTTCAGTTTTACCAACTTAGTGGCAATAGAAAGGCGTCCTGGTTTCAAGACAGGATTTCATCAAAGAAATTGAAATTGAGCATCTTGCAGCGTGGAAGTTTGGAGATTGCGTGTTTCAATGTCGTCCCTTAACCATGATTGAAAACTTCTGAATGCAAGGTGCAGATTTTCTTTTAATTATCTACCTGACTGGTAAAAAATAAACTAGTCGTTCTTAACATGTTCTGAAGCGGCACATTTGGAATTCAGATTCAACGAACAGAAGTCCATATTGTTCCATATGTCAGTTTCTAGTGAACTGAGACTCGAACTTTTCAGATCTCGAAGTCTCAACTCAGCCGATCGCTAAATTTGCGAAATACCGTGGAGTCTCATTATTTCCCGCATTTCGTCTCCGGAACTTTAATGTCGGATAGATTTTGAATTCGAAATGTCAAATGGCCATAGCTGACCGCTTACTAATGTCGCCCTTGTGAGAAACGCGAGCGCTGCTGGCGACGGTCATTTTGAAGCTCGCTAAGTGTCGAGCTGCCTTCGAATTTCGCAGGTATCACGGTAGTCTGTTCGGTAAGGCAACAACCTCGCAATCAATAAGAATTGGGTCTCGTATTCCAAAGGTTTAACGTGTAAGAGGGCGGATGCGTATTCAATCTGTTGGTTTTGTGTTGGATTGGCATTCATGTGGAAAGTAGCATGTTCTGAAGAAGAGTTCTCTCCAATTGACAGTGAGTCAAAATGACGAAGGACTTTCGCCGATCGCTTATAGACTGACTGAATGAATATTTTCGACGAACCTCGTCATTGTGAACCACTGTCAAGTGACGATATATCTGAGCCTCTTTCTCTCCCCTTACTCACCACACCAATTGAGCCTCGACAGACTTTACCTGCATCAGCCCCGCCACTCGATTATCTTTAATAAAATCAAAACTCGAACCGCTTCTAGAGAAACATTCAAGCGGTGAGCCCACAAGAATAAAATTTTGGTTTAAATTAACATCCGTTTTCTCGAACTTTACCGCTTGCAATTCTTCTTACCAGTAGAAGCACTCTTGTAACACGGAATATAGTATTCCCACCAAAATACGATACTGTAGGTTATTATTGGTACTGAAAGATTTGCTATACTAATAAGACAAAAAAAAATGAAAGAAATTTCTAAAATTTCTGCAAGCCAGGAATTTAATTGCACTACCCTATACAGATTCGGGATCCTTGACAGAAGCTTATTGTTGAAGAGCCCTGGCCAAGAACTACAATCGGTTATTGGTGATAGATCTTATAGTTTTGAACAATGGTTTAATAGTCACAAGGATACTTTCAATTCCTCGTATTACTCACACAATTCCTTTCAATTCATTCAGAGAAAAAAATCTTTTTTAATGAGATAAGTTTTTCGATTACTTCTCAAATAATTCTTTTAGGTGCGGTTTTGCAGTGTCAAGTGGTGATAAAAACTTGATAAGATTCTGAGAAAAATAAATCCGAGTCGGAAATTTTGAAAGGAAACAGAATAAGATGAAAGCGATTGACACTCGAGCCCTGTTATCGGTTATATCAATTTTAGACAGATATTCGTTATACGCTTTTATATATGAAACATAAATAAATTCTAGAAAGTGTCTGCGACTTATTTTATTAACAACACATATATCCAAATTCTTAATTTATGTAGAGATTTTTAAAACTCCAAAAACTTCAGTACTTTCAACGAATAAGAGCAAAAATAAGATTTTTGACTCAAATCGTGCAATAAATACGTTTCAAAAACCGGAAAAAAAGTTTTAACGCATATAATTAACGTCTAACAAAAACTCTCTTACAGCGCAAGACAGTCATGAATTAAGGAGTGTCTAAAAGTGTAGAATACATTAGAGCTAAAAGCTTTGAATTCATGAAAAGAATGTTTGAATATTCGTTCCCGTTAATTTTTCGCAGTTATATAATGAAATACGTGCGGAATCGATTTCTTGAATGTATAATTTCCTCTTCGTGGTTGCAGTATAATCAGTGATTAGTTTAGAAAAATGATTAACATTAGTTAACTGCTGGAGGGTGTGCAACACGAAAGTTGATCCCTTAGGCGCGAGACAAGAGTGTTTATCCAAGTAAAACATGCAATTATCAGTCATCTCACGAACGCAGAATCACCAGGGTCGATTCCCAACATTGAATAATAGAAAATGAAATACGACACTACGATTAATCATTTCGAAAGCGAAATTGGGTTTGAATCAACGAATAGATACAAGCTATCAAATCAAATGTGATGTATTGGAAATTTGTTTTTTTTTTGTTATAATTATAAAGCTTGAATTATTCTAGTTTGTGTCACTTGCATAGACTATGAATATTTAAATGGTTCCGGTGGTAAACTTCATAAAAATACAAAGGAGTTTTAATATAAGCATTTATTTTTGCAAAGTTATCTAAATTCAAGTGAGAAATAATATTCTCGTTGTCTTAAAACAGTAAATGGCCAGTTACGGTGGGGGATAGAACAGGTTATGGTATTTAACTCTGTTTAATAGAACATAAGACTTCAGGATATTTAAAATAAAAAAAATCGTAATTAGCTATTGTCACTCATTAAAATTTTCATTTATTAAAACTGATACAAAGAAAAGATCTTAAGAAAAATAATGATCATTTACTGTAAATATTAAAATAAAATACAATTTTTTAGATAATTAAAAATGAAAATTATTTAATTTAGAAGGGAGATATTTGTGTGCTAATTTGGGTATACAGTTATGCAGTTTCATAAAGTATTACGTGTTTTTATTCAAATGCGAAATAATTTTATGTGAACTAAATGTTATTTTTTAAGAACGAAAAATTAAATATAGAGCTCATTTCTTTTTGGAATTAAATCATTTGAATTATCCTTCACACACACACGCCCTTCAAATTTAAGTCGCTTTTAGTAGAATATGAAATTTAGCAGAAGAAGCAATTTATTACGGGTGGAGGGTCAGAAAGTTCAGCATAAAGTCTCTTTCTTTTTTTTTACAGTGGAACTTATTGACAGCTTTTATCTAAATTTTAATAATAATTTAAATAATCATAAAATAATTGGATAAAAATCGTTCTTGCTAAATTCGAACAGTATAAAATTAGATTTCGAAACAATAATAAAAAAAATAAAATAAATAAATAATTACGCATTCATGAAATAAAAACTTATTCTTTAAAATCTAAGACTCCAATCTTTTCATTTATAAATCATGATTTATTTTGTCTTAAGCCGAGGCATAAACTTAAAGTAGCGTTAAATTTTCAATTAAACACTTATTAAGATGTTCATTTAGTTATAAATCAAACAAACATTGGTGAATTGTATGATTCACTTCAATTTTTCATAGTTTTACTTTTTTGAGGTTAAGTTTTTTCATACCTTGTCAATAGCTTGTATTTTTACTTAAACGCTTCTAAAAGACTGTCGAGACCACAGTAAGATGGGGGTTAGAAACAAACAAAAAACAGCTAAATTGAGTTTCAACAAAATCTATCGCATTTAATAACAGTAACTGATACACTTTAATATTTAAAGAGATTCCTTTGTGAATGTGATATGGAAATAATGTATGATTCAGGTATGGAAATATTGTAAAACCCTCTGATTTAGAAAATCCTCTACTTGTAATCCATTCATTAGATCATGAATAAGTTCTTTTAAAGTGATTATTAGTCGTAATAGGATGGATACTGATCGTTCAAATACAATGAATGTGAGATCATTATGAGTTTATTACAATAAAATTTGATGAAAAGATTACTGAATTTGAAAAAAAGTTGTCAAATATACCTAAATAACAATAGTTTTAAGTATTTAAAAATATTTTTATACATTCCATATCATATTTGGGCTAGAGATTAAGTAATTTCGAATGAAGTTTGATAGAATATAATACAATCTCGAGAACGGATAAATAATTCAAAAAAAGGAGAAAATGATCTACTATAAGAAAATTCTAGAGCTTTCTCGAACTATCTAGATAACAGAAGCCGAAAAAAAAGTCTCTGTTGAAAACAAAAATAACATCTTTCTTTATTAATCAATATTGAAAGTTATATTCCCTTATTTATTTATTTTTTGTTCAAATGTAATTTTTACAAAAAAAGGCAAAATTAGCAATTTTGGCGTTGTTGAGCAAAATTACATTCGAAACACCGCTGCCAATTTTTCCAAAAATTTAAAAATAATTTAAATTAAATGCTATTTAAAAATGTATAATAAGATTATATTCCATATGTCGTTTAAAATTACGACAAATATTTATAATACGATATATTGCATTATAAATATTTGTGTTACGTTTATGTTTAAGAGTCACTAAGTCCAAATAAAATATTACCTATTCTGTTTACAGGAACTGTACATAATATGGTTCCAATCCAAGAAAAAAATCTAAATTTAGATCGAAGAAAAGAGTTGCTAATGAATATAGCGCAACACCAAAGCATTACTTTCAAGAAAGCAACTTAAAAACATTAAAAACGGTCTGTCATTTTTTCCAATAGGTAAAGTTGCTTAATTTAGTTAATATTGCTCTGAATATTTTTAACAAACTGTGAACCATGTGCCTTATCAATACGAACAAGCTTTTGACTTTGCACGTTATTTTTACTGATAACGTAGAAACATGTACTTAATTTGAAGAAATGTTCTTAAATGAAGAACAACATTCACATTCAAAACACATTTTCAAATAGAAAAAGATCTACAAACTTATTATCAGTTTGGGACATTTACAAACGTTCATCTCAAATTTTTCATTTTGCACACCTAGAAACATCTCATAAATACTTAATTTCTCCTCTTTATTCACAAAGTGATTAGACCAACGGATATAGAAATAAAAAGGACAGAATATTTGTGCGCACACCAAAGAAATGGTTAGTTTTTGGAGAAGCTGACATTGTCCTTTAAATGACAGTGAAATCAAAGTAAAAGCAGTTTTAAAGATTATTTCTCTATCTAAAAATGGGAAAAATTGTTCCGCATTTAACATTAGACGAAGATATCCTTCATGAAATTCCATACGACGGTCATGAGTAAAATCTAGTTTCAAAACCTTCCAACAAAAACAAAGTATCTACTTAGTTCTAGCAGTTCCTAATTAGTATTAAAAGATAAACGTGGAAACTAGTTTCATAATACTTTCCTCACCTAACAGAAAACGAAAATAACTTTGCAGAAGAAAACTAACAAAGTTGAAACAAGAACTTAGATTAGAGTGACTTAATTATCAGTTTAATTTAATTTCAACTCTCTTCTGTAACGACGTATCGTGAGTAGTAAAACAAGAGAACCAAAAGTTCAACCCCGGAGGCAAAAGAAGAAAAAGTTACTCGTTTAGAATATGTAATCACAAAAGAAGACAAATCAACGCCATCTTAGTTATAATAGAAATCTTTTGACTCTTGGTATTAAAGTATTCATTTATCATTTTTGAAGGGTTTGGGACAGTAGGATAGGAAGAGAATTGTTGGGAGGGGGGGACAGCTCCCCCAAAAGTAACAAGATAAGTATTGTTTTCACTTGAATAAAAAGGAAAGCACTTTCCTCATTATTCACTGTGAATATTTCTAGGCATCTTAAAATTACTTTCAAATCACCAGTAATCAAATATTGTATTCTTTTGATGAATACAGACTGTTGATAATCCATCATAAACTAATCCTGCGTCCCGAATTTTGACGATAAATCTTTTAACTCACAATTCACTTTCATATGTAAATGTTACAATGTCCGAAGAATTTTTTGAATCCTATAAATTAAAGAGTTAATCTTTCTTTAATTTCAGAATCTTCAAATAAAAATCCGATGGTTTAAAAATACAAAGTAGATAATTCAGTCTCAAATTACTTTTTGCGTAATGTTACATTTAGGCAATTTTGAAAGAGTTTTTTTTAATGTTACATTATTTTAATCGGTTAATCATTTTTGTAGTTACATCATCACTATCTGAGCTCTGGATATCAATATTTACTACATAATCAAATTTTCGTAATAAATAGAAGATCTTATTTTATAAGAGATAATATAATTTAAAATTATAAAATTAAATTCTATTGAATATACAGTATTTCACCGAGTATCCTTTTTTTCGAGTGTCCTTTGCCGAGAACCAGATTTTCACACATAATTCTGAAGTTTCTAAAAATTTTGGAAATGAGCTTAGAATTTTTAGAATATGCAAAGAATGCGGTCTTATAAAAAATTTTCATGAGGTTGATAGAAAAATTGGGAATAACTTTTAATAGCGAATACATTTTAAAATTCCATGCGAATTTGCCATTAGCTGAATGGTATGTGCCAATTAAAACTGATCGAACCACTTAAAAAAGTAGGCAGTTAAAATTTCGCTATAGCATTGGAGTAGATGATAAAGAACTAGATTTTTTTCTGAAAAAAATTTACTTTAGTTAACCAGTGCAAAAATGATATATTACTTTCCTCATGGACTTATAACTTATAATATATATATATATATATATATATATATATATATATATTTTATATATATATATATAAAGGATATATATATATAAATATTTCCCTGAAACTTTTATTTGGCACTTCAAAGGATGGACGTAAAAAAAAAAAAAATGCTGAAAGTCATTTCGAAAAGAAATGGCTCATATTAGTGTAATGCGAGGTAGTTATTAACAACAAATAAAGAGTTAAGAAAGATTGGCAACGCGATTGATGTTCCGGAAAATTCCAGGACAGTCACTTCGAAGGGCAATGTTATTTACTAAAATTCACATTCTGCGTATAGGAAACCGATTTTTGGACTAAAAATACGGTAAAGATATTAATGAAAGAGAGAGACATAAGAAATACGAAAAGAAACAATTCTCACCTGATGTTAGGAGAGCCACGTGGTGAAATCGAGCAGTTCCTCATCTTCAGGGCTGAGACTGTCGTAAGGTGAACTAGCATCGCTGCCTAGGGAAGGATCCGGAGATCCACCCAAAGGCAAAAGCCCCGGCATTTCGAAAGGGGCACTGTTCTCATCGTCCATCGACGTCCCCTCCTCGTCATTTAACAACTGCTGCAGCTGCTTGATGTACTGGACAGCGGAGCGCAAGGTCTCTACTTTGCTCATTTTCTTACTCTTGGCACCGTTGGGCACGTGTTGACGCAGAGTCGCAAACCCCAGGTTCACCTGGCGCACCCTGTTGCGCTCCCGCTCGTTCCGTCTCGCTACTGCAGGGGCGGCGGCCCCTTGACCCCGCCGTTTTGCTGTCGTTGAATGGGGGCGCTTAGGAGCGATTTTGCTTCCCGTCGACCGGCCACTAGAAGGAGTGGAAGTGGATGTTGTAGTCGTCTGTGAGGTTGTTGTCAAAAGGTATGTGGTTGAGGTGGACCCCAGACTCAGAGGATTCAGGTGATTAGGGTCCAGGGTACCCCCAAGTAGTGTGAGAGAAGTCATGTCTTAAGAGAAACACTACAGCCTGACGAGATTAGCGGCGATAACACATCGCCATTAAGAATGTCCAACGAGGTTTCAACACAATACAGTCTAGAAGTAAGTGTTCGAATTGTGCAGTCACTGGATATATACCGATTTAAAGCATCCTCTAAAATTATTCTGTTTATTTATATTTTTCTCGAGATAAACACGTGTTCCACTAAAATTTATGAAGGGAATCTCCTCGAATTGATTTCAATGTCAACCAGCAAGTATAAAATATATATATTAAAGCAAAGAAATGTCAATCGGAAAGATCGTCGATTTCTTGAACGAAATCGCGCGTTCAACAGAAAGTAGTATCCGATAAAGAGACGAGCTTCAGAGGAGGACTAACGCTATCAGGAAAAGAGAAGCCGAGGAGAGAGTAAAGTCCCAGTTGAGCGACACGAAGATAAAAGAGAGCAAAGTGCGCGTCCCTTTCCTTCCCAAGCGGGGCTCCGACTGAAAGTCCCGATCGGGACAACCCACCGTTAAAAAGCGAACCGAGATCTCATGAATACGTGGCCCCTCCCCTAGCTTTGTTGCTCGTGCCAACACAGTCCATGTCGCGTGGCTCGCCTGCCCCCTCCCCCTTTCTTCCGCTCTCCTCTCCTTCTCTTTTCTTTTATTTTTTCCCTCCATCTCTCCCTCCTACCGATAGAACGTTTCGTTCCTTTTTATTTTCTTTTATTTCTTTTTTTCTCCTACGTGTCGTCGGCCAACCTTGGAGCTGGATTGGCAAGAACGTAAAAGAAGGAATGGAACAGATGGGGAGGTGGAGATGAAGAAAGAAAAAAAAAAGATTTTTAAAAGAGAACCAAACGATAAGGACTTCGTTCCGCGAAAAAAAGTAAGAAAGGGGACGGTAGGGTAAAAACGGAGGAAAAAGGAGATGGATTGATTTATTTTTTGTTGATTGTTTTCTTCTTTTCTTTCTTTTTCCCCCCCTTTTCTTCAGGAGGGTCGTTGCAAAGGAGGAAATCATAACGGGATGCAGGGCCCGAGGGCTCTCCGTAGTGATTAAGTTCTTTTCAATGTTCCGTTAGAAGGAATACCTGAACATCCAACGTTCTTTTAACGAATGCTTTCCAAATTACCGTTTTTCTTTTAAAGGGACAGTGTAAATTTGTGTGAATTCCTCGAACAAAATGTTATCAAATCTTATGAATAAAATTATACACACACACATATATATATGTGTGTGCGTGTGTGTTTTGTTGCACTTTTATCTTATGAATAGTTTTTCTTGAGAAAAAAATTCATAAGATAAAAATCAATGGCAGCATACAGCATACTAGTCTGCCAAAAAAGCAAATGTGTTGTGTGTGAATGTATATTAAAATACTCACTTTCTTTCTATTCTTTCAAAAATAAATTATTACACATATTTCAGTTATCTTACGGGATTTTACCTTGGCAACAATATTGCCATAGCAAAGCAATGTAAAATAATGGATTAAATAAAAAATGTAATAAATACTTTTAAAAAAATGTGATTGGTTATTTTCGCGATCCAATCTCGTTAAAATATTTTTTACTAAATAAAATACTTGTTAATAGCACTTTACTTCTCCTTTGTGTCATTTTAAATTTAGTATCTCCATGAAGTCTACGTTCGCCTAAACATAGATAACAGGTTCGAATTCAGAATGATTTTATAGATATAAAATACATATTATATTATTATATTTTGATTTCATTGGTGAACAAGGAATAGTTCATTAACTAGAACTGTTTCACTCTACATTATGGCGTTCCTGTAACCACCACAAGATTGTGTCAATTTCATTTAAAACGTCATAACATTTAAAACGTCATAACATTTAAAACGTCATTTCATTTAAAACGTCATGTATAAAAGCAGTGCACTAAACGTTTTTGTACTTTCCTTTCCACACTTAACTGCTATTTTTGTTTACCTGTCCAAATTGGATGCTGATATATATATGCAGGCAATAATTTATTGTCACACACACACACAACTGAGGTTTAAGTTCTTAGAATAAAATTGGTTTTCATTTGGATGCTGTCTTCTGTTAAAACGCGCTTAAGTAACTAAAAATGATGAACCTATCTGATTACGCAGGAATTTCGTTCTCATTTAGGAGATCTATTTACCCTTCACTTCGTCTTCAATTCAAGTCTCTCCCTTATACAATATGTTTCATGGTTCATTTTCAACACCGTAATGTCAAGCAATGTTTGTTTATTTGTTTTATGTGTTAGAAATAGTGGGTATAGATAGAATATTTCACAATTTTAAGATCATCGTACGATAAAGAGCTATATGTGATGTAACCGTGCGAATTTTTCTATTAATATTAGGGTATTAAAAGATCGTAATAAGCTAGGGTATTCTCTATAACATTAAACGAAGACAATCATTTCATTTATAAAAAGGTTATTTTTTATTCTTTAAATATCTTATTCTGGTGGTTTTTTGAGACTATTCACATAAAAATATGTTACGAAACTAATAAGAGAGAGCTGATGGTTTATTACTGATTTGTTGTAACGAATAATTTTAATTTTCTTTAAAATATCTTAGAAAGAATAATTTTTTGAGACTTATAGGGCCTTCGGATTTTAATTATAAATAGCTTTAATTACCACTATTTGAAGAAATTCATTATAAAAAGCTTCAACCATCATTCTTTTTCATTGAGTAAGACCTTTTAGGTAAATTTGTGTGATTTACGCCCCCGCGATAAGAAAAGTAATTATTTCTCTGATCTAATTTATTATAAAGCACGTGACAGGACCACCACGTAAAGATGATAAAAAGTATTAGCAGGAAATTAACTGAGTAACAATACAGTGCAGAAGCAGAATGTTAAAATCTATAATTATATCATAATATATTCCACACACGTCTTTTCGAGATTTTTTTTTTATATTTTTGAAAAATTCTTTTTCTCCCTCTTCCTTCTTTTTTCAGCTCACATACATCGCTTGTTTCTTTCAAAATCATGATGGAAATCTTTATTTTCTATTTATATTGCGGTTTTTTAATAGTCGAAAGTCTTTTCAATATTTTTTTTCTGGGTGTAAATTAAACTTTTTTTTTTATCTCTGTTTTTTTTTTTAACGTTTAATCCGAGTTCATATGTTTGAATAGTTACTTTGTAAAAGGAACCTGGTATTTGTTCTTTTTACAGCGAATAAAACCACTTGACAGTCAGTAAAAAAGAAATTTCACGGAAATCTCGAGCATTATGAAATATAGATCCATACAAATTACATATATTCAAGTTATTTAAAGCGATTTATTTTTCATCTGTTCACTTCTTGAGTGCTTCGTCAAACGTTCATTTTTACACAAGACTAGACATTGATATAGTCATAACTTCTTGACTATATGACTCTTCTATAGTCATAATAGACTTGAAGAGTTATTAAAAATAGAAAAAAAATTAAGCGAATGTCTTTCTTCTACTTTTAAATTTTTTTTTATTCGTTAGTTTTTCATAATTGTAAGGATTTAATTTTAAACAAAGTAAATGAACGCAACAGAGATCGAGTTTTAATATTGCCACGAAGCTTACAAGCATCGATGGGGTAGAGTTAAAACGCCCATGAACAGTTCGAAAGATCCCGAGTTCAAAACCCAGGACTGACAATATAAAAAATTCCAAGTTAAAATTTTGTTTAACAGTTCTCTTTCTTTTCTACAATAATTTCTAAGATCTTTCAGAGTATTCTTTATGTTTCTAGAACACAATGTTCTTTGGAATATTCTCATGTAATATATAAACATGTGTATTCACTGCCAAGTGTAGCGCAGCTCTTACCGCCTTATTCACCGCTAACCGGACCGGCAGTCATAGGAAATGCATCCGGGATTTTCCCTAAAGTACATTTCACATGTCAAGACACATGTTATATGCCATCCTGAAGATTTTAATGAGAATTTGTTTATATTTTATGATTGATAAGAGCCATAGCAAATATATCTTATCGGAACGTTACATTAATAATACATAATAACTGTAATACACTAATAACAGTTACATATATAAACGTTGCATAATAATTTACTTTTAACCATTCAGGTTATTAATTCAAATAACCTGAATGGTTAAAAATGTTGATTAAATTTAATTATATTAGTTTTGTATCACTTTTTCATTCATTTCTGCAAGTACTATGTTAATTAATTTTTTAAACTTTTTAATCTGGATTTATTCGAATTGACCACTCGGTGTTTCAGCTTTCAGCCCGGTCAAAATTTCCTAACTTGAGTTAGAGAATGAACATGCGATAGTGAAATGCACTTTAAGGAAAACTCGGGTGCATTTCCTTTGACTGCCGGTCCTGTTAACGGTGAATAAGGCGGTTAGTCTATTAGTATAAATCACGTTAATCAATCATCTTTTGTGTTCAACCTGCTTTAATATCAACGTGACAATATATTTATCATTCTTCGAATTCAATTAAAAAGAGGATACATTCTTTTATTTTCGATGACGATTCACTCCTACGAAAGTCATTTTAATTTCTCCTTAATCAATGAGAACACTCTAAGAAGTATGATGAGCATTTCCGCATCGTCCATTTGGGTCCGAAATAAAGATAAATAACGATTTCGTACTTATGGAAGTTTTTTGTGATTCAAAGCACCGAGCGCAAGAAAATACATTTTTTCCTGGCCTCGGAAAGACGTAAAAGGTTTTACGCGATGGTCATCGAAACTGAATACAGTAGAAGTGCTTTGAATCGGTCATTAGGTTAGATAACGTTATAACCGCTTCGAATGAATAATATGGGGTATAAGAACTGAAATGTATACAAGAAAGAAAATGTGTAGCGAGGGATGCTCAAAGATGTATTCTACTACAACGCTGTATATGCAAGTATCTCATTTCCGTGCCTGAATTGAGTGAATCGTTCAACCGTATGATTAATTGCTTATTCACATCACACTGAGAAGAAACACAAGGGCGACTGACGACAGACCTCGGTGAAGAGACGTGGACTACACCTGAATTGGCACCCTCCTCTCCAAACTTCAACACCCCGCCAACAACTCATTTAATGTGCATCAGCTCCGCTACAGGGTATTTAGTGACACTTAGCTGGAATTCACGACTGGACCGAAAAAACACTGGACACGAACTCGCGACCACATGGCTCAATTGAAAGCTGATTCAGAATGCTAAATTAAAAATATATTAAATAATAAGAGCAAAAATTAATTAGGAATAATATATTATATACTCAAAATTGATTTCATATGTTGCGCATTATGCATACGTTTCATATATTAAAAAGTAACATATGTATTACAAGCATTTCATTAGCTCATACCTTTAAAATGATTTCAAAAGATTAAAAACATTAACCTTCCTCTCTTTGACTCTAGTTTTAATAGGATATAATTTAACCTTTTGGATGAGCAACATAATTTGTTGTTGCTGTCATGCGTGTTTCGCTAAATAAATTTCTCTTTTATTTCTATAGTAAAAATTATTTAATATCTATTAATCTTATTTTTAAGAAATTCAAACGAGCTTCAAAAATGTTCATATGTGGTAATATATTTATATTGGGGGGAAATGACTCTGACTAGAGAAAGGAGCACGCTGAAGGGGTAAAAAGATACGAAGAGATGAAAAAGGGAGGGAAAAAATACATCTTGTTTCAAAACAGATTTTACCTCTGTTAAAAAAATATCTTAAAGTATCTTTATTGTCTTTTTCCAGCATTTTTCTTTTCAAAAATTATTTATGATTCATTGAAAAAAAAGTAGGTTTTCTTTTAAATAATATTTTAACTCAAATTTATTTCGGTTGGAAAATTAATTACATTGAATTAAAATGCTAACCAAAGACCTTATTTATAAATGTAATGTTAATGCTTAATTATATGTGAAAGGAATTGACTCGCTATTGGGAAAAGTTTAAAATCGCGTATTTTAAAAATGTAAGAACATTACCGGTCGAATATATGGCAATAAAAAACACGAGTACGGAGGCCAATATGTTGTTACGTTCTGAAAATTTTGAGATATTGCTCAATAGTTCAGCTAAACCAAATTTTAGAAGTGTTTGAAGCAATTCCCTGCAGTATTAAAGTACTTTTATAAGCGAATTTTCCAAGCATTAAATGCTCCAAGGCTATACATTTCTTGTAACCGAGGGAAAATATACGATTATGGCCTCCACAATATCATCTTCGGAATGAAATCTGAATCTACGTCATTTTTTTTTAGATTAAAAAAATACCCAAATGTGGCATATAACAAGATCATGAGAATAGGGCGGATGCTTTATCACTGATGTATTTTTGTTCAAGAAATTTGACAGTCGGTCTTACTGAAATGAGAAGGTGTAAAACATTTGCCCCTAACATTCACGTCTTGAAGCACTTCAGGAAGACACAGTTGTGTACCGTTTAGCTGTCTTCTGTCCCTTAAGCTTTATGTCCAGTCCTGCATTTCTGAAGAAAACGGCGTACACTTTTTTCATTGCTCGCACCATGGTTGACTTAGGGTTATTTTCAGAGACCCTTTACTTTCCTCTCGTATTGGAACATCAAAAAATGGTATGTACGTTTCATCACTTATTATTTTAGAAATTATGAGGTGTCCGGTGATTTAGAGAGGTGATTTTAGAAATAGTGAGGTTAAGTAATTTTAGGATTTCTTGATTGATTCTGACCCTTCTACTATCTGGTGTTCTCTTAAATTATGGGGACCAAACCGCAATATAATATATATGTATAACAGCATTTTCCCTACTTATGCCTCGAGCAAGAATCTTAGAATGTAGTTTAATATAATATTATTGGCTGATACCTTAGAATGCAGCAACACTTTAAATTTTTAGTAGGGAACAAAGGGAAGATGCTGCCCTTCCTTCAAAGGGACGACACCACGTCCTTATTGAGTAAATGCATTATATTATCCATTTTTATGTTAATCTAGATCAGGAGTGGTCAACCTTTTGCAAAACATGCGCTAGTTTTATGCCAGACGAGTTCAGATGTCTCATATAATTCAAGTACTTTTTATACACTCATGTTTAGGTAAATAGAGACAAGGAAAAAATCTACTACCCTGAGGGGAGGAAAAGGAGTGACTTCATCTCTCAATTAAATTAATTAATTTACCCCAGTTAAATGAAGCATTCGTCTACAAAACCCAGGAATGATCTGTTTGAGAGGTTGATGGTTCTCCAGCTGCCAGAGTCTCGTCTGGTGAAAATAACAATGCATCGCAGTTGTCGGCACTGAAAGCGAGATCTGCTCGTAACTCAATTGTTCGCTCTGCTTGCTAAAGGGAATCCTGGCGTAAGTTTAATAACTTTTTTAATAGAAGTATGTTTTTATAGACATATTAAACTTTTTTGATTTAATTATTTTACGTAAAACATTACCTATTACAGCATATAAACATTGCTTGCCATTAATGAAACTTTTAAGCATGTTTGGATTTCGTTAGTCATTGAATATTTGGTGTCAAATTTGTTACTGGGAGCAGCAGAGAATTCCTCGAGTTTGAATCAGTTACTTGCGACCTAGTTTTGCTTTTAATCAATTTCATTGAGGAAAATGTTTGTTCACATCTGTTTGTCCTTTCAAAGTGATATATATATAGTTTTTTGCTAATTATCTGAAATCCGTGTAACATTGTCTAGGTAATGAACGCACATAATTAATTACATCAGAAGCGTTTTGATCTGAAAAAAGGTGATCAAATTTTATTTATATGAATGAATTAGTTTAAATTAATCAATTTTATTCGTATGTTACTAGGGATCTGTATTACGTTTTGTTCACTAAGGGGAAATAAGTTTAATAAGGCAAGGATGCAGTTTTCTTCTTAAGCAAAATCACGAAAATGAGAATGTCTATTATGATATCTTAATTTTTTCAGTATATATTTAATCAAAATGTTATTATTCTCAGTATATTCAATCTGCTCTTTCAAGCATGGAAACTAATTCAAATCCTCATTTTCTGAGAGAGGAAAAGGTTTAATTTCAATTAAAAATGAATTGAGACTATTTGCTAAGTTAGGAAATATTATTTATTCTTGCTTAGTTGTTTTAAATTTAAATCATTAAGATGGCTAGCAATATCAACTAAAAATGTCAAATCGAATAGTCAATTGTTGTCAATTAATAGGGTTCTTTCATCAGGTGGATCATTTTCCTATTCTAAAAATTAGAAAGAATTTTTCAATTTCCAAAATTTACACACAGAACCTGCCTTTTGGAATGCGATTCACAATGAGGTTTAAGATCTCCATATTCCAAATGTAACAATTCAAAATATTCTCTGGATTCTCGTCTGTGGAATGCTCTTATTTTATTTATACTTTTCACAACTGGTAACATAACATGTTACATATTTAAAGTTTGGGCACACAGTGCCTCTTAGTTATATAACGAATGATATTTTAGTAAAGGACGATTTTTTTTAAAAAATTTCAAGTTACGTTACAGTGCCATTGACTTTACATATTATCAATGGTACTCCATTAGTACACCCACTAATGAGTTTTCTATGAATCTATAATACGTATAGATTATTTAGACGTGATTTTTTACTTTTTCAAATGTGTCTGATATTCTTGTTTTACCAAGTTCTTCAAAGAATGGCTCCCTGTGAAACATCATACATACTCGTCGACTCAACTAAAGCTAGATAAAAATGAATACAAGAATGGTAAATGTCTTCCAATTGCTGGGATACATCCTGAGGGAGTTCCTCGACTCGTCTCATAACTGATCACTTTGATGTAGTAAATTCGCGTCTACATTCCTTTCAGTACCTTTGTTATCAAGATGGCGTGGAAATATTTGGACGCAAGACTTAAGAATTTCTTCTCTCTCCATCAGAAATGAATTTCTTTTCTTTCGCAATTGCTAAAGCAATTTCATATGACGCTTCTGTCATTACTAAGTCTTCACAACTTGCTTTGGCAAAGGTATTATATATATATATATATATATATATATAATCGAAGAATATCGCAATATCATTTCAAACAAAAAAAGATTATATAAGTAGGAATTTAAAAATGAAATTCTAAATTCACTCATTTTGACTGCTAATGTTAAAAGAAGTTAAATCGAGGAAAATACAAACTGTCGGTTAAAAGAATAATAAAGAGGATGAAAGTTGGAAGAGAGATATCTTCACCGGCTATTCATCTCACCGTCTGATTGCTTGCTTTCCAGTGCCATCTTATCTAGCAGTAGCAGAAGGACTTGAATTGACTTCAATCCATTTCAGCTAGCTGGCTTTGCCAGACTCATTCTCGTAGGGTGACTGCAAGTTTGAATGGTGAGCCATCACAAGCCGCCACATAATTATCAAATTAATTTATAATTTTAAATTCTCAATATTAATTTAAATAATTAATAATAAATGAATCCATTAAATAAGTTTAATTTTATCGATAATTAAGTTTATTTTTAAATTTATTTCTTACACTTACTTATTTGTACGTGATAAAAGCGCCAATAATATGTATGCAGTTAAAAAAGGAGTCGTTTTGTAATTCCAGCACGGATATCTAGCTCGAGTTTTTCTTCTTTTTTTTTTAAGCAAAAAAAAAGTTTTTTTTTTTTTTTAAAAAAAAAAAAAGAAGATAAAATAGGTTTGTGGACAGGTCAGATATGACATTTGGGTGCTGGTGGGATGGGCGGTTTCAGACAGAAATGTTCATTGAAATAATGAGCAAAATCGCAAGAACGCCATGACTTAAGTTGAGAAATGAAATTCCTGAAACAGCGATAATTCTGGGAATAAAACCCTGTTGTTTAAGAAAGCCCGCTAATCCGCGTTTTTCACTGGTTGGTCACTCTTTGAACGCAAAGGGACAAAGCACAGGAAGGAAAGGAAGAGCGCATGGCTACATTTACATTTTTTGAGAGCAGCAGGTGTCACTTTAAGAAACACCTTGCAGAACGAACGCTTACGAAATTAACCGTTATTGAAAAAAGAGAATGACACAAAGAAGAAAAAAAAAAGAAATTCGAAAAACTTTGTATCACACTCCTTCTCTCATTTTTAAAATACGACTATGTATTCGGCTATCTCAATAAATAAATAAATAACTTCATTGAACACAAACTTCCTTTTAAAAACATCCCTTGAATAAGATGAACGTGATTCGTATAAATCGTACATAATGTTTAAAAAAGACTTTCAAAGAAAATGTGCAAGTAAATGATAATTTTAACCAATGTCTTTGTAAAGGGATGGGTGAAATGATCTGGTTTTTAAATAATTTTTTTTTTTAAATTCCAAAGAGCATTACATTTTTTTTATTGTCTTAGTATCATGCGAAAAAATTAAATTCGAACTTATTTAATTGGATGAACTGAACTAATAATTTTTTTAATTTGAAAAGAATCTAGTTAGGTCCGATGCCATTAAACAATGAAAAAGGTAAAGGTTAATCAATAAGAGTAATGAAATTTTTGTTACTAAAATTCTTAACCGGTAAAAAGCGAAGTTTTGTACTTAATACATGGCAGATACAAAGTGCTATTTTGTTCAAGGCTATTTTTTCACTGAAAAGAAAACGATGAAACAATTTATATTAGCAGGTCCCTTTTTACGAAGGGAATCCAAGTAAAATTTTAACAATATATCGCTTATCCTAAAAAAATTCTAATGAATAATTATCTACGAATTTCGGTCAAAAATTCGCCGCCGGCGACGTTTCGTCGATTAGAATTGTGTTCGAGTTTTGATGCCACTAAAGCAGAGGTTCCCAAACTTTTTTTTCTCTTGGACCACTTTCAAAGTTTTACTATTTTCGGTAGACCCCCCTGCTGCTACATTTCTACTGTATTCCCAAAACTCCTAAAAAATATCACCATAAATTGGAGGTGTTAGAAAGAAAAAAAAAGTAGCACATTTTCTTGTGTCCTATTTATTAAAATAATACTTAAGGCTATACAAAATTATAAACATTTATTATAACAAACAATCAACAATTGACAAAAAATCAACAATGAACTCTGAAATGTAAATCAACAATAAAAAATAGTCATACTTTTAATGAGACGGATGCACTTGATGAATTGACAGCAAATTATGATACTTGGCTTCAGTTTTGTAAGAAGTAATCTCAAATCTCCCCGTTCTGCGATGTTCAATCTGCTCCTTTTTTTGTTAACAGGTTGGTAACGGCACTAAAACTTCTTTCGACAAGATATGACGAGGGAAACGCTATCAAAAATTTTCTCGCAATTTCCCACAGCCCAGGATATTTTTCGAGGATTTCTGCCAGCAGCCAAAATGTTTGGTAGCCTTTTTTAAATTTCACCTTCAGTTCCTCGTTGATGCTGAGCTTAAGTAGCTCCTCTTGTAATACCACCTCTTCCGTTTCATCAAATGAGGTTATGATCCATGGTGGTATTTCCATCGTCAGAATATCTTCAAATCTATTTTTGAAGTCATCATGCAGGGTATTTAAATGTTGAGCGTATGTCTGAATATCCTCATCATTTTGCAGGTCTAAAAAAGCATCCCGGACGAGCGGGCGCACGGACGGCACTTAGCAAGTCTCGACATGTGGTGTACACTTGTACTATTATCTATTGTTCTATTCAATTTTGTGTTTGAACTGAGTCTCAAATATTTTTGAGTACCTACCTAGTGAATGATGCTACCTGCCTACGTTGATAGGTAAATCGAAGCCAAAATTTTTGTTCTTTATTAAGAAAACCGGAAAAATTTTTGTGGACCCCCACTTACAACTTGTGAACCCCTGTTTTCTTTTCACGTCTACGTGGACCCCCGTGTGGTCTCCTATGGACCCCTGGGGATCCACCTGGACCACTTTGGGAACCTATGCACTAAAGACTTGCTGTGTAGAGAGATGATGTAAGTTAAATCTGTCGAGGTTCCCAATGACGTGGAGGGAAAGGGAGTATGGAGAGAAAGAGATACTAGTTCATAGGTCATCCTCACCACTTAACCGAAAGCCCCTGTGAAAAAATTAAGAGGTCGGTCGTTAGGAGTCCTCGCGTTGCTTCTAAGTGCTACGTTTATAAGAATCACTCAGTTATAAAAAACCCATCTGTTTGATCAGATTGTTATCCTCTTTGGTGATGAAAATTACCATCTACACTTTACGATCAGAGGATTTGTAGCCTTTCTTTGCCTCCCCCTCTTGCCTCAGGCGTTCGGAGCATGTACTTTCCCCGTACTTTTCTTTACATCTTATTTTTATTAATGTCACACTATCTTTCGCTTTCTTTACTTCGGCTTGAATCGTGACAACGTTAACAAATAATCAATCAGTCATTCTTAGCTTTATTCAATGGAGTAGGGCACAACATATTTTCGATAGTAAAATAAGTTCTAATGTTAAAATAAATTTATATGGTTGCAACACATTTTTCTATTTATCGTACTGTGTTCTTGAAATTTTGAAATTTAATTTATAAATTTGAAAGTGAATTTATTTTTGTCTGTTCTTCGTTCAGATCCACGCCTTTGATCGTATCATTCCAAATTGTTTTAGTATGATTCGCTGGTGCGTGGTAAGAGCCATGAGCCTGTTCCCGCTAGAAGAAAAAAGTATAATTTTTAAATTTACTTTTGGTGATATTTCCCCGAATCCCTTTATTTCACAATTTTTCCGTTTCTTAGCAGATGAAATAGTTTTCTTTCTGACTTTTCAATGCTCAAAAGATGCGCATTTTAACGAATTTATTAATGCAACTTGATTTTTTGAAATCGATCAAAAATATTGAATGATTTATTTATTGGTTTTATTAATGTCGCACTAGAAACAATACAAGGACTATTGGCGAGGAACCTCTTAATTTTGAACTTCAATCAAAGGACAAGAATGACACCTGAGCTTGTACCTTCCTCTCCTAACTTCCACACTATGCCTTCCGTAGGACAATGAACCTCGACAGATTTAACAAGAATCAGTCCATACTTCACGGCGAGAATTGTAGGTTTGTTTTCTTCATACAAGTTCACATCATTCATCAAACCACCTAAATATTTTGTCGGTTAAAAATGACTTAAAAAAAGAAATGTATCACAATAAGATTTTAAAAGTTCAATTGTGTGAAGAACTCCACAGCTACTATTTTATGAATACGTTATGTTATACTCCAGAGGTTAAGCTATTCAGCTAAGCATCAGTTTAGCATAATAATATACAAATAAAAGTATAGATCATATCTTTATATAGAAAAATATTTTTTGATTCAAATACAAATGAGTAGAATAATAAAAGATGTTGCTCCCTATTGGAGAATAAAATCAACATATAGTACTGATGATGAATTGCTGAGAAAATTGGATAATAAAGTCAAAATATATTACTCATGTTGAATTGCTGAGTTTATTTTACTTTTGGAAAGTCTCATCCGCCCATGTTCGCTTGTTTGGTAAACCAGTATTCTACGCGACATGCAAATAATTGTGCCGAAAGGGACAGGAGACGAATAAAGTCTTCCTAATCCATTCGACCCCAAATTAATTCTTATTTATTTCCCTCTTTCTTTCCGGAATAAATTACGAAGGGAACAACGTTTTTATTCCCAAATTTTGCCATTAGACCTTCGCGGCGATTCTGGCGCCAATCTTTTGAAACAAAGAATTACCTTTTTTTCGTGAAGACCGTGAAAGTGATTTGCCGCGGATCGTATTTCCATCTGTCGTAAAAAAAGAGGGGAAGAGAGTTTCCTCCCCCACCATCGCCCGCATCGTTCACCCTCCCTCTCTGGCGGAATGCCAAGTCGTCCACTCCCAGAAGTTGAGGAAGTTACATAAATTCTCCAAGTCATTGGACGTTCATGGGGTGTATTGGGTTGAAGTGTGGAAGCTTTCTAACGAAAGTAGTCTTTATTTTATGCAAGAGGATGAGGTCGAAAAAGGAAAAAATTTTCAGACAGTAAAAAAGTTTCATTATCTTATCCTGATTTTACTTCAACGTAACGAGAACATCCTATATTTTCACGTTCTAGTTAAGTGACCATACATTCTATTTTGAATGGGACCATTCCGAATTTAGATAGTCTATCGACCACAATTTAGGGATATTGCTATGTCAGCAAGAGAGTGGCAATTTAACAAAAAGGCATAAGTGTTCCCATAGAACGGGTACTTTCTCTGATAATAAATTGCGAACAAAACACAGTTGTTGATCGCAGTCCTTTAGGGCTGTCTTCGCCTAATGTCAAAGAAGCGCGTCGAAATTTCGAACACATTTTCAGGCAGAAAATCGTTCTAGTTTTCAGATAAATTTTCAACTTTGTAACCCATGCATCCAATTTTTTTGATGCAGTGCATTTAGATTTTAAGGACATTTCAAGAATGAGCCATTTTTCATATGATTACGTAAAGTTTACAAGCTATTTAGCATTACAGTTTAGGAAACGAAACATGGAACACATTTTACACCAGTAAAAAAGAGAATGAATGTGATAAAAATGAGTCGAAAAGGTAACAAAGTCAGAAAATAAAATTAATGTTTGAGTGCATTTTTACATGGCAAAAAAGTTTCCAATTTCGAGTACTACACTTTAGCACTACGCGAAGAAAGTAATAGGCTATGTTAATTACCAAGTCAATCTTTAGAAATCAAGCTTAGAATTTCATTCTTATTTGAAAGCAGCATCAAATATACTTGAGTAATTTTGTTTTCCGGTAAAATACAAAATCACATTAATTATTTGTTTTTACAAGTTAATTCCTGTTCTTTTCAATAACAGATAAAAAAAAAATATTGTAGAGTATGTTTTTTCTTGACCACACATACTTTTTACTAGGAGTTAATAGTAGTTGTGTTGTGGAAAAGAATAAATGATTGCATTATATGTTGCACCTTATTGATAATTACTTCGAACCGTGCGCATAGTTGAGTGTAAGTATCCGAATTGTGTGGCTCTCGCTTGCGGCAATGTCACATGATCTTTCCGGGAATAAGAGTTTTGTCTTAGGATATACCATGGAGAATAAGAATTTTGTGCTAGTACAGACGTATTTGTTTTGTAAGAGTTTCTACAGACGATATCTTGGTTTGCCGAACTCCGTTGTATATTCGGCCATCTTCTACTAGTGTTCTTGAATCAATATTAATTTTTATTGTGTGAATCATTGCAGACCTGCTCAAAGTATGATTCTCAGAAATTCTAGAGGAATTTACTTATTTCGGTGTAATGTCTTATTAATGTTGTTACTGTTGCAGTAAATATCAAAAAGAAAATAGACACAAGGGAGCGCGACATATGGTACATGGCATTCCTTCACCCTGCACATGTGGCGGCGGTAACCTAATAATCATAGTCACGGCTGGCTTTATTTCGTCGAGTAGTGGGTTCGAGTCCTGATACCGCTAAAGGTCCACCATGAAGTCGAGCTGATGAACGTTAAATCAGTCGAAGCTCTGAGTCCTCCCAATTGCGTTGTATGTAAGTTTGAAGAGGGATGTGTCAGTTCAGGTGTCGTTCTCATCATTTAATCGCAGCTCAGATTCTGTGATGAAATTCATTCTCTTCTCAAAAAATCCCCTGGAAATATCTATTTTCTTTTTCTGCATTGCGAACTAAACTGACCAAGACAGAAGCTAAATTTGAAAATTTCTTTTTTACAAGTGTTCGAAATTCCGTAATGAGAAAAATAAAATTATATTTCCGATAAAAACTAGCTCTAGAGATAGTTTGTATTCCACAGAAAATGATCCTAAAACAAAGTGTTATTTTTTAACGTTAAAATTGTCGAGAATAGAACACGAAAGAAGCATTTTAATTGCTGATAAATGTTTAAGAAATAATTATAAAATATTGTTAAACAAAAGGAATACAAATAAATTTAATCAAGAAATTATTATTCTGTGGATCGTTATAATACTATTTATTTCTTGTTGTTGTGAGAAAACGCTGTTATGATTTATATTGGAAAAAAAATCGCGTTGCTAAGTTATTACATTTGTATTATAAATGTGTATTGTTAGTACTTATTAATGAGCATTTTTAACTGGAAAAAACTTCTATACAAATAGTCTGAATAATAAAGCTAATGATTTTTATGAATGGTGGATCTTGACTCCGTTTTTCAATGTGTTGGCCAACAATTTCGATCTCGGATTGATTGATGGCTTATCAACTTACCTCTCAGAGTCAACACGAGGGCAATTAGTGTTTGGCAGCTATTTTTCTTCACTGGTTTCTCTTATTGAAACTAAAAATCCTTTTTAAACCTTTAATGTTCGATATGCTCAGCTATGGAGACATGAATTAATGCTATAGAAATAGGAAGACTCCGCTACGGAGGCCTGTCTGTTATTTCTTGCAATGAATATTTTTCTATTGTAAAATAGGCGCGTATGTAAATTAATGTTCCTCACGTGATAAAAAGCCAATGATTTTTGTAAATAACTTTTTGGGATTGAGCAATTATTGCTTATATTCTTAACAAAGAGAATGTAAAAAAGAAACATGAAACACTCTTAAACTATTTCACTTCTGTAAAGCGGTTGGTCACCAATCGAATCCGGTTTTTGAATGAAAAGGTACCCACAGAGTCAATATAGTAAGGTTAAAAGGAAAAATGACTCGACGGAACGCAACACAATTTATGTTCTGAAAATTAAAAAAGAAAAAAGATTGTCGAGTATGTTCCTATACTCAAATAGACAAATGAGTGGAGGACGCAAACAAACATCATCATATTGGTCAACAAGTCCTGGGAGTCCTTCGATACATTAAAGGGCCAACTATGAAGGATTATACACATCAATTCAGTTATAAAAGATTATTACTTAAATTTTCCTATATATATATATATATGCAATGATTTAACTTAATTCCCATTAATTTCTCACTTAAATAATTTAATTTACTAAATTTGCCCATTCTCTCCCTTAACGATAATGTTCATTCGTATTTCCTGATACAATTCCTTATTCTTTTTAATTAATTCAATCACGTGGTCTAATAAATTGCTGACAATGCTCTCTTCCCATCGGAACAGACCTATTGGGATGATCCCTACCAGACTTTAGGTCTATACTTATCTTCCCTGGAAGTCCCTTTATTCAGACCTTCTGGATTCTGACGTTTAATTGAATTTTCCCTTATATAAATAGCAAAACACGGCGAAAAACGCGCTCTTCTTATGCTTCTCTCCTCTTCATACTGCTCCTCTTTTATGCTCGTCCTCTCTCTGATGATCATTTGAGATTCGTATGGTAATTTCGCTTCGGCCTTTGGTAGCCGAAGTCCGACTAAAGTCTGCTACAATGTGGAAATAAAAGCATTTCGGCCATGTATGGAATGATTCATTAATATTGGACAAACGCTAAAGTAAATACGTTACATATATATATATATATATATATATATATATATATATATATATATATATATATATTATATATAACTTCCATTCCCTTGAACCAGGTTCACGTGGTTTTTTGTTTCATTATGAAGCATGTACGGTAATGATTTAACTACATCCCTTCGATATCTGTTGCTATATTTTATAATGATCAAATCACAAACGTTATATATATATATATATATATATATATATAAGCTCGCTGAATTATAAAAGAATATATGCGGTCCCAAGATCTAATGTGAATATTAGAACATTCTTCCAGTTTAAAAATGAGTTTAGATCAAACTATTTAACGTCGGTCCGCTATACAAGGAATATGAAAAGGATCGGAGTTTGTTTTGGATAGTTAATGGATGGGAATCTTGGTCATTCCTTTTTTGTATGTCGGTCAGCGAATTATTTCATCACCTGAAGAATATTTATAATCCAAAGCATTTCGTTGTAATAACAAGGGGGGAAAGAAAAAAACTAGAAGTGCCTGTGGTCGTTTAAAATGCCACGCTTGTACTCGCCATCAAAAGTCACAGCATGAAACAAAGGGCGTGAAGATTGGCCTTTGTTTTAATTTCTTGGTGGGTGCGGGCGGGCCGCCCCGCAGACGATTTTGATATCGGACACGTGCTCCGACTGCCAAGGATCCTTCGAAATTCCAGGTGCATCGCATTGATGTTGGCTAACGCATTCCTTTGTTTTCTTCCACGTGATCTTAAAGCTAGCCAATTGTAAGGTCCGGTAACACTTTTCGAAGAAAATTAAAAATAATGTGTGCCTCCGAAAATCATTCACTAATAAAATATTCCTACAGCATAATTAAGCATAATTATAAGAGTGGTTCCGAAAACATAACAGCAGGCCACAGTTCAAATACTACATGAATTCGTGCAGAATGTATAAATAATGCTAATGATTATCTTGGTTTGTTTATTTGCGTGGGCGCTACCGCCAAGAATATAAAATAGTATAAGTACTTCATGCGGTCTTTTTTTTACCGTCAGATTTGATTAACAAAATTTATTTATTCTTATTTCTGTAATACTTAGTTTAGTTTTTATTAACGTCGCACGAGAAGCTACATGAGGGATATTGGTGACAGACCTTTTAATTTTGAGCCTCGGTCAAGTGACGAGGACGACACCTGAGCTGGAACCCCCTCTCCTAACTTCCACACCACGCCTCAGGGAGAACTTTGGGCCCCGACAGATTTAACGTGCATCGTCTCGGCTAAACAGCGGGCCTTTAGCGGCCCTCGACTGAACGAAAATCGTCCGCCACGAATCCATGACCACTAGGCTACCGCGGCCACATTTCTATAATACTATGGAATATACTGGGAAGGAAAAATTGTGCAGGAAAAATTCCAGCAAATTAATCAGAAATATTCCGGATGTAGGTTCTTTTACTAACATTTTTTACACTTTTTGAAGTAAATTTGAGTAATAAATTTCATATACCGTAAAGCGTTATACTATTTCTGTTTTTTCTTTCGCTATCGTATTCATGTTTCTTTACTTGTAAAAGATCATTGCAATTCTTGATTGATAGATCAAATTAATTAACATCGCACTTAGAAGCAAACAAAAACGCATTACGAAATACTGAATGATAAGTACAATACCGGAGCTGGCATCCAACTCCCCATACTTTCCTAATGTAATTTCGTCAGGTGTGATATTTTTCGCGTCATATTCGGTTGATGTTTTCTATCCCCGCCTTTTGAGGATATTTTTCCACCCTGTAGAGGTGGGAGACTGTTGACATTGGAGTGGGACAGTGCTGGAGTTTCGAACCCTCGATCTGTCGGTTGGAAGAAAAGTTGACTGGTCACTTTTTGCAACATACTTATAATTTAGACCAAAAGGGATTTCCCCGTCAAACTAATTTTTCGGAGTTTTAACTTCTGGCACTATTCCTGAAGAGAGACAACGTATAATTACTGAAGAAGACCAGTTTATTTTGAAGAGAATGAATGAATTGAAGAATTGCAATTAACTTCTTCCTAGAATTGTGCAAAGGCTACTTGACCTTATTATTTTTTCATCCATGTTCTGATATTACTTATATTTTATTATTACACAACAAGGCTCTTTATTGAATTCTAGACTCGAATCTGAGTTTCGTCGGCCGCGAAGCTTTCCCACTGAGCTAGCTTACTCGGAGAAACACGAATGGAAAAATCGAAGCAAAATTAAGTAATGTTTTCCCAAGTTATTTGGTCGGCAATAAAAAAATCCAAATGCAATGAGAAAAATGTTTTTTACACAGACTGTCCAATGAATGTTTTTTTTTTTTTTTTTTTTTTTTTTTTGAATGCGTCGCTTTTACCTTGAAAGACATCTCTTTATCAACCTGATCGAGTTTTAAATTCTCAATCAATCGTAAAAATTTGAAATTGATCTTTTCTGGAACATGATTCGGGAAAAAGCTTTTTAGCTTTATGTGATCCATCTCAATTACCTGTTTATCGATCTTTGCAATTCTGAGACGATCTATCTTCTTAGAAGAACATTTATTAGAAAGAAGAGCCTTTCGCTATATCTTAAAAATACAGGTGATGTATTTTGTAAGAAAAAATACTTCGTTCTGTTTATTTATGTATCATTAGAAGAGTTATAGCAAATGTAAGCTATAAAATAAAGAAGAATCTAATCTGTTTTAAGCAACCATTTCTATCAACAATTTATTAAGCCTTGCATTGACCATATCTTTCAACTGTGATTTTAATTCTTCAATACTACCTTTAAAAAAGGTCTGCTGCGAAGTTTAATCCTGCTCTAACGATATTCTGAATGGTTGCATGTTAGTTTCCGCAAGAAATCCATTTGCATTTCATTGTCCTCATGCCACTAAAGATGTGTCGTGTAGAGGAACTAAGGTATGTTCAATGTGTCGAGTTCGTAATGATGTGGTGTGGACGTAGAGAGATGAGTGTAAACTTAGCTGTCGATCTCGTCATCAAAGTCCATTATAACGATGCAAATTGGTTGTAGTTGAGGAAGTTTTTGTCAGGTTTTGATTAATTGCCTATTAATGTAGCATTTAGAGGCAAGTATTAGTGATAGACCTTGTCATTCTGAACCTCGTTCAAATGATGAGGACGGTACTGGAGCAGATACCCCTTCTCCGAATCCACATCGCAACTTGAGGACATTGAACCGCTTTAATACAGGACGGGTTTTAAATGGCACTAGGACTTCATGGCCGACGGAAATAGATGATCGGGTACATTTACGATGGATGTTCCGAAAGTAAGTTTTTGTCATTTTTCTTTTCACACGGAAGCTTTTTTACCAAATAAACAAATAAACGATGTCATCATGAACTATATATCTTGCATTATTTTTCGACATAGACACAATTGACGTAGGGACATTTGTCGCAGCTGCAGTCAGTTTAAAGAAACCACTTATATAAAACCCGGTGTCCGGTGATGCAAGCAACTGTCTCACAGCTTGCTCCACCATATCATTGTTTTTGATGAACCTGAGCACGACCAATATGCAGTGTGGACACCATGTCCTGTTCACTAGCAGTGTTATTTTCATGCGTCATGCCGCACACTTTTATTTTCATGTCGCACATTTTGGTCTTCATCCTCCACACTCTGCCTTTCTTCACTAAACATGCAACACCAGCGTCAAACCATTTGACAAGACATGATCTGTTCACCACACAAGGTCTGTAGGTGTTCATGGATGACTACTTACCCGTGTCTATTCACTTCCATTGACGAATCACGTTGCTAATCATATATCGGTCACACTGGTCTGCTTCTACCCTCTTTTCTTCGTTGCTCTGAGCATGCACGTTTCCTTTTCCACTGACGCTACTTCCGTCATTGAACCAGCAATGAGAGTGGATTTTGGTTGTTTGTTTCATATGGTGTACCACGTGCTCTTTCGAAAAAAATGACGAAAATTATTTTCGAAACATCCCACTTATTAAGTAATTCAACTAAAAGAGATTTCTAAAAGTAATTGAGAAACCCTGTATAAAAACAAAGCAGATCCAATGTTTGCATTTTTTCATCTGGGATATCCAGCTGTTACGATTTGTTCTAAAATCGGGTTTGAAAGCAAAATGAAACTTCTTTTTAATGGCAAAAGACAGCGACATTTTAACCGTGGTATCTACTTTCTTTTCTTTCTCCTCAATAATGGACGATTTTAGATTTATCTGATTCTAGCACCGTACGCCTTAATTAGCTTCTCTGTCCCAACCACTCCTGCAAAAGAACACTATCAAAGAACCTATTTCTTCTGGCGAGAAGGCGGGGGAGTTATTAGCGCCAAAGGTATTTTATGCGAATGACGATGCCATGTCTAACGTTTTCCTTTTGTGTTTTCAGTACTTTCCAAGCTTTCAGAATTATAAAATGAAAAAAAAAAAAAAAAAAGAAGCTTTTAAGGGCTCTCGAGATTTGTTTAAGTGGTGATACATTACAAATAAAAATAACGAGAAAATCAACTGTAACATGCAATGCGAAATAGTACGAAAAAATAAAAATGTTCTTAAGATCTGGAATTCACTGTCGTGCATTTATACGTCTCCATACGTAATTATTAGTATTTCTTTTTTACATTAAGAGAACAATCCAGCCATGTGATATAAAGTTGAGCATCAAATTAGCGTATGCCTTCCGATTCCAGGTGGATAGAACAAAACGTATTTGGCATTTGCAATAGGCATTTTGTCCAGACCGTATCAGAATACATACATAAAATAAAGTCCAATCGCATGAGGCCATATCCGAAATGAAACCTCTAACTTCAACTAAAGCAAAAATATTTTATGCGAAACGTGCCCAATATGAAACTAATAAAGCATAAATTTTCTATATCCTATACGGTATGTGATTGATGTGTTAAAGTTGTTTAAAGGGATCAATTCAATAGACGAATTGAATATATATTTTGTTCAAAGTCTTGTAACTGCATTCATGTACTATTAAGATATTTCTACATAAAAGACAAGTAAATAAAGTTCATGCTTGCTTTCTATTTTGAGAATCTAAATATATACACGTAAAAATGGATTCCACTCAAACTTATCTGAAACGGTGAAATTTCTGCTCTTTCTCTTCTAAATTCAAATCTCAGAACTCTTAAGTGTTGATTTCGTAAGTTATGGATAAATGTTACGCCATGTATAATGCTAGTATAATATGGATATATTGGAAAGAAATTAAATATTGAATATTCATTTTATAGATCTTCCGGCAGACAATCATAGGTACAAGATATATGAGGGTGGTTCAAAAAGTACATGAAAGTACAAAAAGTTCCTCATTATATATTCAGAAGCCAAATAAGAATCAAAAGAATCATTTGCTTCTGATAAATCTCCTCCGAAGAAGGCGAAGATGGTCTAATGGGCCAGAAGAGTTATAATGACCATTTTTTCGGATACGAAGGCCTTTTTGGAGAAGGAAAAAACAGTTAACGGACAATGCAACAAAGAGTGACACCATTCCCATTTCCAATTCATAACACAGGTATTTTTGGAACTGCCTTCCCATAGTAAAAAAAAAAAAAAAAAATCAACCCCACTCCGCTAAAAGACCTGTTCAATAAATTAGTATAATTAGTATTTGAGTCCTAATAACAGTGGTATTATTGATCCTAATGTAGTGAAACAAATAATTACCCTTTTTGCCACCAATCTGTTACGAATTCTCAAGCGTTTCCTCTTCCTTCAGCTAATCTTTTGGACTATTCTATGAAAATATTTGTTTTGAGAAACTCAACTTGGGAATAAACCGTGACTTACGAAAATTAGCATATATATATATACAGGGTGCATATATATATAAAGTCCCTTGCCACTCTCTTAACTTTGGAACGGCGGCTGCTATATTCATTAAAATAGTGTCTAGGTATAGTAAAGTAGCCATGCGCTACTGAATGAAACCCCCTACAGCATCATCTGATAGGACACAGTGGAGTTAGAGTTCCTATCTCGAAAACGAAATCACATAGGAAAAAAAAGTGATTTATAAAGTTCTGGGACATCATCAATTTAGTTCAAAAAGACACCTCATGGATATTAATGCGAAGAAAAGAACGGTATTAGTGAAGTGACAAAACGATCGGGGGAAGAAAAAAAAGCCCGAAAGATAATCGTTTCTCCTTCCGTTCAAGTTTATTGACATCACAGTGAAGAAAATGAAAACTATTCGCCTTAATATCCACAAAGTATCTTTTCGTACTAAATGGATGATACCTCTTCAATTTTGTGAATCATTTTTTTTTCTTTATCTCATTCCCTTTTCGAGATAGGAATGGTAACTTTACAGTTTTCTACTAAGTGGAGACGTAATTGATTTCATTCAGTAGCGCATGGCTACTTTACTTTACTTTACCTAGACACCACTTTTATGAATATAGCAGCAGCCGTTCAGAAGTATACATTGTATGCAAGTGGGAACCTTGTGTATATATATATAACACATCAATCAATAACTCCCGAGACTAACCCAGAGATGGCGCTAGTAGTAAACCAGTAACCAGGTCTTTCTAGAGTACTAACCTTTGCTTGAAACGTGTCAAAATTTTAAGTCGATCGGACCAGAAACAGCTGAGTTATCGAGGTTGGAGTAAAGTCGTTTTGTAGTTTGTTTAAAAAATGGAAAAAAACCGAGTTTCGTGTTCTGATAAAACATTGTTTTTTAATGGGTAAAAACACCGTGCAAGCGAAACAATGGATTGAAAAATGTTACCCGGACTCTTGTCCATCAAAAGCAACGATTTGTCGGTGGTTTGCCGAGTTTAAACGTGGTCGTACCGACACAAATGATGCGGAACGCTCGGGTAGACCTGTGGAAGCCGTTACACCGGAAAATGTGAGTGAAGTGACAAAAATTATAATGAAAGATCGTAAAGTGAAGCTCCGTGAGATTGCTGAGATGACGCAGATATCATATGGAAGTGTATTTACTATCCTTCATGAAAAATTGTGCACGAAAAAGGTTTTTTCCAAGTGGGTGCCGCGATTGCTTTCGATGGAACAAAAACAGCAAAGCGTCGATGATTCAGAAAGCTGTTTATCGCTATTTACTCGCAACAAAAAAGATTTCTTGCGAAAAAAAAATTTTGGGGAAAAAAAAAAAGATTTGGAAAAGCGTTGGAACGATTGTATCACCCTAAAAGGTGTTTAACAAAAGGTGTTATGTTGATGAATAAAAAAAAAATTTGCAAAAAAAATGTTGTTTTCAATGTTAGTCTCGGGAGTTATTGATTGATGTGTTACACACACACATATATAGTATATATATATATATATATATATATATATATATATATATATATATATATATATATGTATCGTGAATAGAAAAGGAAGATTGACATAGCGAGATTGGATGTGTATAAATGATGAGAGAAGTATGAAAGCTAAATAGCATATTAAACACATAAAATTTGTCCAGAAGGTTAAAAGAACATTGGATAACTTTTATTAAATTTGATCGTTTTTTTTTTTTTCGGTTTCACGTTTGCAGTTATTAAGATAAGTAGAATTTTCAATTAATCCTTTATTTAGAGAGCGAGATATTATTTCGAATGTTGAGCTGAAACAAAGTAATTTTTCGATAATTCTAGCAATGGAGCAAAAAAAAAAAATTGTTCGATTTTCTCAATTAACTGGTTTTAACAGAATATTTGTTAAATCTCAATGAAACACACCCGTAGAATCGATGCTAGAGCCTTTGAAATCTCACATACTGGTGTAATTTGCGGACGATTTTCTGGGTACAGGAATAACTATTTCACGAATCTTAGGTATGACATTCCTTTGAACGCCGGAGCAAGAACTACGTTCAGACCACCAATGAAATTGGGCTCTTTCTGTCCCTTACTGCTTGGTGAGTTTCTTACCCCTCCATCACATAATCGGGCCAACAGGCCGATCTGTTTCCCATTTGGGGGTTAAATGTATGGTGGTTTATCTTTCTCACTTACTGCTTGAAAGATTTCCGGGTGATAAACTGGTAAACATTTTTCCGTGTTTGACATTTGTCTTTAAAAGTCCAAAAATAATTTATTATTTATTTGTTTATTTATACATAAGGTCCAACAGCAATAGAGTAAAGAATAATATCATCGAAGGAAAAGCAAAAGCAAGTCCTTATTTAAGTTTTAGAGAAATGTTACACAATACTAGAATAATAAACATTTTAGTACCGAATACATACTGAATATTTAATGCTTCCCTTCAAACAATCCCAAAGCAATTTTGTAGAAGATTCAACCGCAAGAGTTTAAATGACTAATATCAACATAGGTAAAACAATAGGAAATCCTCATTCTACTTTTATCAAATCACTGGGATGCATCAGAACTGTCAATGGGATCATGGGGTACAACAAAATCAAAATTTAAAAAAAAATCGAATGACCCTGACTTAATCCTTTCAAAGAAACCGTTAATTGCGGCATTTTTATTATTCGCTCTGGTTTTCCTCAAATGGCAGCAAAAAGAGAAGGAAGGAAACTCGATCGACTTAATGATCTTACATCCCGGTGGGAAAGAAAAAGAATTAATTTTTTCCGGGAGGGGGGTATGCGATCCACGCGTCCCGCACGCGCGGCACGCATTCCGCACTCATAAGTATGCGGGAAGGGAACCTTCATGGCTTCTAAATTGCTGTATTCCTTTTTCGTCTTCGCGCTCATTAATCTCTCTTCTTCATCTCAACCTTCAGAGTAAAATATACTCTTTTTGATTTCTTTCTCTTTAAATGAATGTTTCTGTTTTTGGCCCAATCGAGAGGAGAATACGTGAGATGTCTTCCGCACTCCGACAAGACGCAGTTTGGGGAAGCTGGATAGATAAATTTAATTGTAAAAAGCGCGTCTTATGCAGTGCGTCTGGAGAGAGAAAGTTGACCTTCAGAGCATGACCTTATTAACTACAGCAATAATTTAACTCTTCGCTACATAAATTTATCTCCTTGCATTAATAATCAATTGTATAAATTTTCTCTCCATTAGATCCGTACGCTTTTGAACATTTGTTAAAACACCACACTCGCATAAATAATCACTCTTGTATTATTGTTTTCATTTGTTGATATGGGAAAAAATTAGCAACTTTATCAATTTCTTTTTCCCCTTCTAAAAGATTGTTACATTAGAAATTGTTAATTGGCTCTGGATTGAATTGAATGATTGTTTACTGTCCAAAAGGATTCTGATGTTACTAAAAATGAATTTCCTTTCCAGTTTTAAAAGCAACTTACGAATTCTGTTGTATCTATTCCTTAAGTAAAGTTTCGCTTAAAAAATATAGATGAGTTCAAAGCTTATTAGAAACAGGAAATGGGGTCACTCAGTACATTTGTCCATCGATAGTTTTTCCTTTTCCTATGAGTAGGATCCCCTTCGAATCCTAAAAAACCATTGCCACAATTTTTCCTACCGCCTACGCTTCTTTTGGATAAATTTCCCCGGAAGCAACTAATTGTTTTGTTTGTTGCTTGGTTTCCGGTGTATAATGAATAAAGGCCTCATCGATATCTGTTGAAATAAAACAACACTTTCCAAGGAGATAATAACATCGTTGCTCATAACCCATAAAACCAAACAATGAATCAGTATCATCGATGATGACAGCACGACACAAATTGACGACGACAACTCAACAACAAGTAGTAATCTAATGTTGATTGGACAGTAAATATATTTTTCTGTAGTTTTGTATTTCTCTCTATGGATCTTTAGTGGATTGATTGTTTATTGACGTCACACTCTTGAAGAAATACTAGGGCTATTGGTGACAAACTTCGTAATTTATACGTTCGTAGATTTTATACATAAGGATCAATTAATATGCAGTATATATTTTATCCGAATATCTCGGCTATTTTTTGTGCAATAATTAAAACTTTACGATACCCCCTCGTATGTTGCAAAAACTCGAAAAGAGAAGGGTGAAGTAGGTATTGTGCAAAAAAAGTCCTCTAATACGCAACTCAAATTGATTTTGGAAAAATTGAATTATTAAATAATTTGACTGTGTTCATAATATAAATAAAAATTTTCCTGCGTTTCTCAGTGGAACTTTCAGTTAGGTATAACAAGAATTTTTAAAGTATTTTAAAATCCAGAAAACCAATTGGCTTATTACTAGTTTTCTATTCTCATCAATTACGATCATAAGCACTTTACTTTATTCTATCGATAGTTGTGTTAACATTTTTACAATTGCTTTCGTTTTGTTTGAGTATTATTTTAAACCTTTACTCAAAAGACAGGTAAAAATCGATTAAAAATGAAATAGAAAGTTCTTATTAAACTATAAATCACACAAGAGTTCATATCTTATTCAGAAACTCTGAATCCTCTCTACGAAATTTCATGATCCATTAAAAGTATTTTTTTCTTCTTTGCTGCGAAATCGGAACTAGTTAGTAACAAATAATGGAAGAGTTTTCACCGTTTTGAAGTTGCGTGGAATCCCGTGACAAACGTTTAAATCTATCCCTGATGGTTTCGGACCCAAATTGTTGGTGAAGAGAAAAATACCAAAAAACGAAACGAGGAAAGGGTTTGATCCGCCTTGAACTATCGCCTTGATCTGTCTCCGTTTTGATCGACCAAATTAGAATAATGAAAACAGTCGTGAGAATGAAAGCTGGGAGGTGGAGGCTTTCATTTTCTTACACTTAAGAATAATTTTGTTTTTTTCGAATCATCCAATCGGAAGCAAGATTGGAATTGTACATGCGTAATAATTTGTTTCATTTACACCTGTTCTGAACTAAATTGGACCCATAGTTGTACTAAAATATTTCAAAATTTCGTTTTCAAATATTAAATTCAATACTGAATATGTTCAATATATAATATTTGACACCCTGTCGAGAGCTATCTGAGTGCTATATAAAGGAATTTGAAAAATTTTAATTGGCTCCATTTAAAATAACAAATATTCTTCAACTAAAGACTCATCGAGAGTCGGATCATCGGAGATATGCTGGGGCTCAAAGTTCTCACCTTGGCAGGGCGAGAATATGGATTGTGGGATAACCAATTTAGGTCACAACCTCTTCATTTGACGTATTGGTAGTAATTAAAGTAACAAAAATAAGCAGCCGGAAAACCGTCAATAAACAGTAGATACGCGTAGTAATGATGAGCGACCGTCAAATGATGAGGTCGTCACTTGAACTAGCACAACTTCTTTCCCATTGACATTGACGAGTTTTGATGAATTGATTGTTTCATTAATGTCGCACTGAGAAGCAATACGAGGGCTCTTCATTTTGAACCTCGATCAGGTGACGAGGTTGACACCTGAGCTGGAAATTCTCTCTCCAAACTTCCCCACCACGTTGAAAGGAGGACTTGGGAACTCTACCGATATAACGTGCATCAGTCGTGCTGTACGGCGAATTTTTAGGAGCATCAGAAGTCGAACCCACGATTCTATGGAAATGGAGCCGACCGCGCACTCGCTTCCTTCGCAGCCACCGAATCGACGAAAGAGCTTTAAAAGATCATGATATATTTAACTTACAATACTGCTACACTATCATCTTCGTAAGAAATTATCGAAGTCCCTATGCATTATTAATGAGTGTATTACTCTAGCTACTAGAATACTGCAATCCGTATAGTAAAGATGGAAAAAAGTGAGCAAGGAATATATACTGCTGTTTGTAGAAAATGCAACACCATGAAAGAATCATCAGAATCAAATGAAATTTAATGCAGAAACGACTTGTACTGATACAAATAAATGATGAAATTTTCAAAACAAAAGAAACAAATTAAGCGTCCGAAATCAGTATTTGGTGCAGCCACCATGCGCTGCAACAAGTGCTGCTATACGACGTGGCATGGAGTCAAACAGATGTTGAATATCTGCTTGAGGAAGAGAATTCCATATCGCTTGTATGCGCAACCAAAGTTCGTCTTTGGAACTGCAGGACGCGGATCACGAGCGAGACGCCGACCAACCATATCCCACACGTGCTCAATAGGCGACATATCCGGTGAATAAGTAGGCCAAGGAAGAAGTTGCATGCGTTGTGCTGAACAGAAGTCTCGAACAGTCCGCGCAACATGTGGGCGTGCATTATCCTGCTGAAAGATAGCTCCAGGGATGCCTTGAAGGAAAGGAACGACTTCGGGCTGTAGCACTTCACGGACGTACCTGTTGCTATTGAGATTACCCTCAATTCGTATCAAATTGGATCGTCCATGATACGAAATCGCACCCCAGACCATAACTCCGGGTGTTCGACCACTATGTCGTTCAATAATACACTCAGGAAGGCAGCGTTGACCGGCATAACGTCTAACACGAACACGGCCATCATGGGTCCACAAATTGAAGCGTGATTCATCTGAAAAGACAACTTGGTGCCAATCAGCTCGCCTGTCTCTGTGCTCAAGAGCCCACTGCCGACGCAGCCGTCGATGATTCGCCGTGAGGGGAATCCTGTATAAAGGCACCCTTGCACGCAATCCACGGCGCAGCAGACGACGACGAATTGACGAAGCCGACAATTGTACACCTGTAGCAGTAGACCAACGTGCTGCCAGCTGCCTGGAGGAAGCTGTGCGATCATTCACCGCCATGCGGAGCAGGTGTCGATCATCGCGCTCTGACGTCACCTTCTGTCGTCCAGTGCCTGTTTTTCGAGTTGTTCGGTGCTCGTCGGTCCACTGCTTCCAAACTCGCATCACTGTGGAACTGTTCCGCTGCATACGAGCTGCTATTGCGCGATAGGAAAATCCTCCTTCTCGAAGGCCGATTATCCTCCCTCGTTCAAACTCCGTAAGTTGCTTGAATTTCTTATTCTTCCGTCGGGGAGGCATACTCAGGTCTCACTAAACGTTTGCCACTAACAAATAATCATAGACTTTTTTCAACGTCCCGCTACAGCACTTTATTTATACGCTTTCAGCATCAATTCAGAGGGCGCTGCGCGCGCCGCGCACGCGCGATGGCTCTGAAACTTTATTAATTTGCATAATATCCTATAATTGACATTTGCTGCGAATTTCATTTGATTCTGATGATTCCTTCATGGTGTTGCATTTTCTACAAACAGCAGTTTATTTCACCAGTGAAGAAAGAAGTGAGCGAATAAATTAAAATGGAATTTCTTTTTCAACCAGATTGCTTAAAATACATATAGTGATAACAACATTAACTACTCGTCTAGTAGTGATGGTTCTTGCTAAAATTATGAATTGCTACAAATAACGTATTTCAGTTTCGATGATGTTTCAATCAAGGAATATTTATTTTTATGTTTCAAATAATATTCTATGAGTAAATAATTTTCTATGAGCTAAAATCTTCGTCTAGAGAAGAGAGAAATTGAAACACATTTCCGAAAATGTTATTAAATACGCGTATATTTATTTACGTTTTGAAGATATTAGGCTTTCTGTAAAAGAAACCAAATTCAAAGCACATTTAAAGGGGGGGGGAAATGCTTCAAAATGAAAGTGCATTTTTCTGTTTATAAGAATTACTGTAAAGGAAATATTTGTTTGAATGCATTTATTTATTATTACATCTCCTGAAACTCATTTGGGTTCAGTTTATATTAAAACAAGAGGGTTAGAAAAATACAAAAATAAAAATGATCGATAATCGAATGAAGATTCCATGATAAGAGCACATAATCTTTTCCTAAGGTTAAAAATAATTGTCGCTGTACATTTTTAAAATAATGAAGCAGTAATGCTTCTTATAAGCAATACACTATTGTTTATGAAAATTTGAAAGCCTTTTGCCATGGATTCCAATAAATGTTCTTGCTAAATTTAAAGATATTTTTTGGCAATTTCCTAAAAGAGAATGAGTTGAAACTCAAAGCTATATTAATTACTTTTTTTGTATTTTAATCCTAAAATGACCTCAAATTCAATAAGGCTATAATCTAGTAATCTAGGAAGTGTAAAAATCCTTCGGAAGCCCTTACGTAATAAATGCTTTTGTTATATTTGTCATATGCTTGGATCGTTGTCGGTTTATAACCGGAAATCATCTCAGAATCTTAAAATCGACGCACATTCAATCAAATGATCTCGCAATATGCCAATATGTTTACTAGTATTAAGATTGAATGATTCTTTATTAACGTCGCACTTCGAAGCCACACGAAGCTGTTGAAGATGGATGGCATCTGAACTGGAACCCCTTTCTTCAAACTTCCACCTGACCCAGCACTTCCCTCTCCAAACCTCTACACCACACCACGGGAAAACTTGGGACTCAGGCTGATTTAAAATACATCCTCCTCGCTTCAAGGAGAGGTTTTAGTAGTATGAGGATCGAAATCACGGTGCCGGAGTTTGTTACCATAATCACTAGGCTACCATGGCAACAACTTGGTGTGAAAGTTTGGAGAGGGGGTGCCAGCTCAGGTGCCGGTCTCATCACTTGACCGAGGTTCAAAATTACGAGGTCCTTTATCAATAGCCCTCGTGTTGCTTCTAGTGCGACGTTAATAAAAACTAAAACCAGAGCAACAACGTATTAGACATAGTAAAAAAAATTATCAGGTACAATTGCAAATATAAATTTGTACAGAAATTATTCTTTCATTCAAGACAATGATTTTGCACACATCGGTTTTTAAGGGAATGATTATTCAATTAATTGTAAAAAGTACTACTCCATTCTCGCCAAAGTCCACATTTAAATTCTGTAGAAAATTTATGAGTGTTTATAGAGGACAATTTGTGAGATATGGAGATTAAGAACAAAAAAAGTGTCAATGAGAATGTATGGCACAATCTACCACACATGGTACGATATACAACAGCATTCACTGAAAAACTGCTTATTTCATTGAATAAAAGGCTATAAGTTATAATAATAACAAAAGTATATCATACAAAAATTTAAAAGTTTCTTTGTTACATTGTATAAGTATCCTATTTTTGGTCCTGGAAGTAATAATTCGTAATTGAATAATATATTTTATTAATGTCAAATAAAAAAAAAATTTTCGAATTATTTTGTAAATTTTCTTTACTTTGAATCTTCTTTTATTTTAAAAGTGCATCATAGTACTAAATTAATAGAGAATGACATCATCTAAAATTGTTGTCCATATTATTTTTAGTTCTGCTTATTTTCCAAATTTAATTTTTAAAATTCAGATAATGGTATACAGGATACACAAATCTGGTTATAATGATAGCTGTTTTCAGACATAAAATGATTTTCAACGCACAGCTTGCAACAACGTGACTCTCATGTAGCATTTTCGCTGCATATTCATACCACAAATATGCAGAACTTGTTTCTTATTTCAAGAAAGAGATGTAAGAAAGAAAAAAACAGAATATTAGTTTTAAAATGACCTCAGTATTGCTTACTAATGTGCTTTCGGGAATAAAATGGTTAGACGCAGTACCGAGAAGGGGGGGGGATATTTATCCATTAAATTAATAAAAAAAGTGAAATAATACTAATTGAGGGTTACTGACTCCCTATTGGTATAAAGCTGATCTAAAATGACATTTCATTTCCATTCTCCAAACCTTGAGAGGGCATAGAAAAAACCCGAAGTAATATGCAGTTGCAACAATCTTGCAATCATTTCTGAGTGTAAGAATCGTCAAAATGTCTTATTGTTTGTGCTTTTCCATTTATTAACAAATACTCAATGAGATTAAATTTAAAACTTCCTTTTTTTCATTCGTTATTTTTCTAAAAAGGGCTGTGCTATGATCCATCAATTCTTAAAAGCTTCCTGAAAGCATAAATTTGAATATGCGAATCACGATGGAGTGAACCGAAGCGAAAGAGCTGGGTGGACCTCTCCAAGTGTTGTCAGTAGAAAGTGTGAATTAATGAATAAATTTTCCGATTCCCAGCGTCTGTAGATATGTCAGAATGAAACGCTTTAACGATGGAGAAAAACAGCGGATGACTGATTGCCTGAAACCCTCAAGGCGCCAGCGAAAATTATTAAAAGAGAAAAAATAATAATTAAATCATAAAAATTTGATTCAGATTGTAGCAATTGATTTAAAATCGCCACTGGAGCGTTCTTTCTCCCAGAACTCCACGTTTATCAACCGTCCTGTATATGTCATTACTAATCTTTTGAGTCAAGTAATATTTTGAAACACTATCAAATCCATAAATCCAGGTGGCTAAATCTTGATCTTAAAAGTGATTCACCTAATATGACAGATTGATTGCTTATTAACGTCACACTGAGAAGCAACTCGAGGGCTATTGATGACAGGCCTTTTCATTTTGAATCACAGTCAAGCGACGAAGACGATACCTAAATTTGGGCCTCCTTATTCAAACTTCCACAGCACGCTTACGGGAGGACCCAACAACTCGATTATCCAACGATAACTCAAACAGATTTAACGTACATCAATCCAGATATACGGTGGGTCTTTAGTAGCATCAGGACTCGAACTCTTGATCGGACGGAAACAACGCCAGTCGCGAGCGTTGACCACAAGACTACCACGGCCATCCGTGAGGTTATAACATGAGTTTAAATTTATCAATTTATCATAATGTACTCTTTTTAAAAAAACACCTGTTGGACATACAGTGCGTGTGTTCGTTTGTATTGATCAAGCTTGCGGAAGATGATTGTGGACACTGAATTAGCACTGAGTTTCAAACTGTTTCATGTCGTGACCGCCTTTGTGTAACTATTCTTGTTTGAATCGAATCGTTGGATGAAATCCCAACTTCATTTAAGACTTTCAAGCAAGATGCTATGCATTTAATCATGATTCGAATCTCCTACTCTGAAACACAGCTGAACACGATCTCATGATAAAGATCATTCGGCTTCCACCGTCGCAAGTAAGGTGTGGAAGTTAAGGGAAGTAGGTCGATGGTCGTCCTCGTCTCTGCATCAGTTACGAATTCTGTCACCTTCTTATTGCTATGAAGCGAGAGTTTCAAAAATTATAAAAAAAAAAAAATTTCCGCTATGGATCATTGCCTGATAAGTTAATTTATGCATGTCGCAATATATTCAGTTTCAGTTGTTACTGTTCGAATTTTAAAATCTCCCAAAATTTTGAATATTTATTTAAAGAAATGTGAATTTTAAAACAGCACTTATCAGAGTAACTTTTTCGAACGGATTAAAATACTAGAAAATTAAACTTTATACAATTTTAGATAATTATTTAATAATTAAACATTTGTAAATTGTTTGGTAAAAATTGTAAACATCTTTGAAAAAATATCTATCTAAAGAGCAACGTAAGCGGTTGACAGATTGGGTCAACCTATGATGCCATATGAGAGAAAAAGAAGCTGCTCACCGAAGATTATTGAACCTACAAGCTACTTCAACTTGCAAACTAGATTAAGGATTGGAGCAACACGAGGGCTATTGGCAAAAGATCTAGTAATTTTGAGTCGTGGTCTGACGATACCGACATTCCAATCTCTAAATTTCGATACCATCCAAATGAACTCGGACAGATTAAACAAGACAACAATATATATATATATATATATATATCTCCTTAAAATTCTTATCTATCAGCTATTAATTCTTAATGCATCCATATAGCAATATTTAAAATTTTTGTAGTAATTTAAATAATTTGTTATTAATCCTTATTCACTTCTGGGTAAGTGTAGATTCAATGTTACTTTAAATGTTCAGCCAGAACAGGGATAAACCCCAGTAGGGTTAAGAACCCGGAGAAAAACAATGCCTACCACAGCCGAAAGATAGGCACCAGGATTCCAACATATCACTCGCCTGAAACGACACTCAGCTACAGTAGCTACAATTGGAATGGGGTAACCAGAGAAAAACATCGCTTTGCATGGCTTTCAACAATTACGAATATTAATTGCTACTACTCTTCCTCAGTGGTGAAAAATCAGGTGAGTGTGACTGCCTGAGTTACCACTGGCTGTTTACAGACTCTTTCTTTAAAGTTTTCATAGTAATTTTAAGGAACAAAAAGGTTCTTTTAGTAATTTAGAGATCTTTTTAGTAATCCCCAATCCATTATTATGTAAATCCAATAGTATTCTGTAAATTTTCAATTCCAGTGGTGCGATGAGGAGATAAAGGTACAGAAACTTCATTCAATGAAATATCTTTAACGTAGAGGATTTTACAAAAGCCTCTGACTTGGTCAGAAAACAATTTGTCATGTGAAAGTTAAAAAGGAGTCTCGGCATTTCACTCAGCGCAACAGTTGAAATGATTTGTTTGACGGCGCTTTTAAATGAACCGAATAAGAAAAAACTATTAGGGGAGGATTAATGACTGGTTATTCTAAATATGCGTGCCCAACTGGGGGGTTCGTGAAAAGAAAACTGTAATGATTTTAGAAAGCAGGTAAATTTTTACATATATTGTCAGCAGTAATACTGACCTCTCTATCAACAATCCTTCGATAAAAGAAGGGTTGCGTCCACTGGAACATACAAAGTGATAATGAAAATAACGGTTTTCTTGTTCTCACAGAGACCGAGAGAATATGTGAGTCCTTTTCATTTAAAAATGCATTTTTCTAATTCTTTGATATCGTGCCTTAGTTAAGCATTTTCTTTTTTTTTTTTTTTTTGTCAAAGATACTCCAAGAACTGGAAGACCCTGCTCGATTCGCAACTAGATCAATTGTGATCGTGTTGAAGAAAGCGTTGTTGAATAACCTGAAAACCCGCCGACTCGACACGTTCTCAAGAGTTTGAAATCAGTCCTCTTAATCTGACTGCATCAGATTTCGTTCTCTGAGGATACTTTAAAGATATGGTCAGAAGAAATAACCCTAGACTTTTTGCTCAGCTCAAGACCGTCTCAGAATGCAGTGAGAAATATTACAAGCTGAAAAAAATTTGGATACAAAGAACCCATATTTCCTAATTGAACAATGATGCTCGTCTAGAAGACATTATTTTCCAAGCTTAGTACAAAGGAACCTCTCCCCCAACCCCCCGCATATTATATAAATAAACATTTTCTTTTTTTAAACATGAAAAATGATATTCATTTAAAATTTTAAGGCGATTTTTGGCTCCTCTCCCAAGCCTTGATATTCAAGTCCGAAGTTCGTCTTAACATCGTCATGGGCTGCATGGTAGGTAGGTTGACACATCTATTTTAAGTTGGTATAAAAAAGTTATTCCTCAATCAAAATATTCTAGTATGCGCTACAATGAAATGAGGATGTATGCAATACATTTAATATTATTATTTCTTGTGCATATTCAACAAGAAATCAGTGAATAACCTTTCAGGTATAGATTCATTTTTACTGAAATATCTGGATTACAATACCCGGAATCTGATGAAATACTAACTGCAGTTTAAATTGACTATATTATCCTTAAAATTGATCCTTCCTTCGAATAAATGGGCGTGTGATGTAATTTTTTGCCCGATTATAAGCTGAATCAAAATTTGTATAAAATGATGAAAAAGTAAACATCCGTCGTAAGATGGTTGGCAAATGTTTCTATGCGCGATAATTTAAAATCAAACAATTAGCTAATTTTTTATGTGTGTGCAATCTAAAAGAACAGGAAAAGGAAAGAATGTCTCTCATCAAGAACAATATTTCCGTGTCTAAATCCTTGCAAAAGTGGAGATCTCGGGAAAAACCGCAACTCCTTACCCTCTGTGGTCAGTCTATTACTTTCCGAAAAAACAAATAAAAATACTCTCTTCCCGTATTCCCCTTTCTTTCCCACGCAGGAGGGTGTCATTAGAGAAACCGGTCCTCCGGCCACACCCCTCCCTGTGACATCGCGGGAATAAATGAAGGAAGTGCTTTCGAACCTCGTGACCCCCGAACAGGTTCAACACTGTTTCTACGATCTCCGCAATATGAAAGAAGAGAGAGGATTCTGTGCCTTTTCTTTTTCCCAAACGACCCATGTCGACCTTTCAGTGATGATTCGTTTCAAATAATTATTTCGGTCTAATTTCCCTTGCACGCAAAAGACCAGTGGCGTAGTTAATATGGACACCCCTACATGTTTGTTTCTAAACATGCACAGAAAAAAAAAATCGCTGTAATTGAATCGATAGTTATTTTTGTCAATATTCAATAGAATTATGGGTTCTTATTCAATAGCATAAGTTCCCAACTTTTTTGGCTTACTATCCCTTTCACGAAAACTGAAGGGAAAAACTACTCAACACCCCCTTATCGAAAAAAAAATTAAAAAATCAATTACCGGCACCCTCTTTTTAGGGAAAAAATAACTTACATGCTCTTGAAATCGTTAATGCAATTATGAGTCTTCAGAGATTTTTATTAAATCTTTAAAAATACTTCCAAAAGTCAGAGAAAAAAAAGAAATGCAGAAAAGTTTGCAATTCCATGCAATTTAAATCAGTAATCTAGTTTCGAGAAGAAAAGATGAAAACTTCAAAGAATTAGCATTACCCTCGGTTGATCGAGATGGAGTGTCGACGAAAGTATTAATCTTTGTCATGACCTGTCCAAACTCTTAAATTTAAGAGAGGTTGATGGACATGAACATAACGCACACGCAAAATTGTGACGCTCTGGAGATTCTACGACACTTTCATGTACTAGTCAAAAAGGCTTTGGGAATAAAACTATAGTGTACCAATGTCTAAATTCTATATTTTTTAAAAGACATTTAGGACAATTGAAACATGCGTTCGCTGATTTTTAGTGTTAATCAAGCTTTTCGGCGTGACCTTGCAAATATATTCCAGGATGGGGGGAAGCAGTAGATTTTTAATGTCCTGTACACTATCCTTGGATAAAAAAAAAAAAAAAAAAAAAAAGGGCAGCCATACTCAATTCAATACCCTTGTTGGGAACCTCTGTTATGGAGATATGCGAGGTCTATTAGCGAGAACACGCTGCAAACATCTCAGTTTCAAGCATCTTAGAATGCTGCGGAAGATGCTAATACTTCACTCTCCTTCCACACCACGACACGTTTTGAATTTGGGACTTGGTTGTACTTAATGTACACCAGCCTCATTATTCCGCTGGAAAAAGAGGGGAAAGGAGAAACAGCGCGCAATACACGAATATCGTCAACCACGAAGACTACCAAATTGTTGTTATCCTTGCAAGATATAAGGTAGCCTTCAAAAGATCGGGCCCGGGTAATGTTCCTAATCAAGAATTATTTAGCTTTACTAGTATCAATCACAGCGATACGAAGGCTTTTGGGAACGTATTACGTAATTCTGAACCATGTTCAGATGATAAAAGCCAATATCGGTGCTGGCACCTTACGTCAACGTGAAGACTTTGGTTTCTAATAAAGTTACTTTTTTTCCGATTTCTTTTTTTCTCCGATACCTTTTTCTCCCTATTTAATTTCCAGATCACACCACAGGAGTAAAACAGAGCCCGTTTCCAAACAAATAGTGTCTCACAGTATTAAACACGACAAATCTTTAGTAGTACCAAAACCCTAATTATAGCTCACGAATTCTTGACCATGAGAATGTATTAGAAAAGGAGAGAGATAGACTGAGAGAGGGAGGAAGAACATAGATAAAGAGATAATGGTATAAGCAAGAAAAAAAATCTAAATGATTAACGAAATATGTTTTTTTTTTCAGCATTTGATTGAGATCGAGTGTGTGTATATATATATATATTCTTTGAATGCAAATTTTAAGAGATAACAATAATTTCAAATTATTTAGATATATTGATGATCTTATTGTTCTCCAAGTTAATTCCATTCTATACCTGACTTATCATTTTATCTTTTTTATTTAAATTTGGTTAAAACCAATATCAACTATCGTGAAACAGATTTCTTAAACGTTGATTTAAAAATTGATAATAATAGGATTATTAGCAATATTTATGAAAAGAGAGATAACTACCGTCTTCATATTAATACGGTGTCTTTTTTTTTATAGTAATTCAAGTATTTTTAGAAATATTTTATATAATTATTCAATTTGAAGAATCAAATTGGTTAATTTATGTATTAATTTTCAGAATGACGTAAATAATTTCCTTATTACAAGTGCAAAGGCTAAATATCCTATTAATTTTTCAAAAAAGAGATTTAAACTATATAAAAAATATAAATGTGACTACAAATTATATTTATTTTTTTTTGTTATTTTTTTCTAAAATATATATTAATTCTATATTTCTCCTTTTATCACATTTTTTACACTTTTATATTTTTCTTCATCTATCATTTTTTTAAAAGAAATTTCAAATTTGTTTCCATTATGAAATGTTTATTGAATAAATAGGTTTTTCTTTAGTGCAGTTGATGACTCTTTTTTTTCTTTTGTTTTTGAGCTAATTGTAATTTTTACTGATTTTATCTTTTCTTATTTATTGTTAGCTTTGTTTTTTTAAACATCTTTGATATTGTTTTTCTAAGTATTTAATTTTTGATTATTAATCTTAATACAATTTTTTTAATTTAATTTTTGGTATGGATTCTATTAAATCAATCAATCATTATTAATTTTGCGCCGAATTCTTTCATGGAGAGTAGTGGTAGACTTAGATATGAATATTGTATTGTTTTATTTATTCTTAAAATTATGGTTACAGTAATGTTTGTTTTATTACTTATTTGCATTTTAATTAAGTAGTTTTTTGGTTATAAAATTATTAATTTCAGCTGATGGTATTTGTCTTTAAAGAGCTTTTACAATATATATATATATATATATATATATATAATTTTTACATATGTATTCTACTTTTTGAGTGTTTTTGTAAAATTTAATTAAATATATTTAAAGTTTTTTTTGTTTAATATGTTTCTTAGATTTTTTGGTTTTACAATTTGTTAGACATTTATTTATTTATATTCTTTGTTGCTTTTTTGAATTTGATTATATCGGTACTAGTTTTCACCATCTTCTTTTTTCTGTGACTGATTTTCTGAAATTTGCAGATTTTTGGTTTGTTACCCTATTTTATTCTAATGTAATTCACTGAAGTACAATGGTTTAATCAGTAATAACGTTATAAACGCCCATTATTCATTCCCAAAGTGTGACCGCTGTAGCCTACTGTTCATGGTCGTGGATTCGTGGCCGGCGGTTATCGTCGAGCCGTGGATTCGATCCTTGATCTATCGAGGCCCAAAGTTCTTCCGATGGCGTGGTGTGAAAATTAAGAGAGGGTGGTGCAGTTCAGGTGTCGTCCTCATCACTGACCGATGTTCAAAATTAACGTCCGTCGCCAATAGCCTCATGTTGTTCTATTACGACGTTAATAAAATAAACCATTCCAAAATATGGTACAGTATTAATTACATTATTCCAATTATTCTAAATTTTGCTTTTCTTTCACTGGGCTTTTCTCCAATGATTTTTCAGTTACTTAATAGATTTTTGTTTTTGCTTTAAATTTTTATTTCAGTATGTTTATGTTTTTTATTTTAGTATGTGTGTGTATATATATACACTGAACAATTATGAGAAAAAAAATAATGTATAAAATATATAAAAAGACAAAAAGAATCGTTGAAACAAAATTTAAAAAAAATGAAAAATGGAAACTGGCAAGTCATTAAAATAATTTCGGCCTTAGGATCGAATAAGCGGGGTTAAATTAGTTTGATGGTACCAATCTTCCTCCTTTTGCGACTTGGTAGATTGCATTGGAAAAATCCAAAGTACAAAATATCTCAATGATACAAAAAATACAATAATAAAGTTTTTTATTCTAAAAATTGAAATAATAGCAGGATATCAGTAATATAAAAAATACAAAAAATTCAAAGAAATGAATATTCTAAAAGGTGAGTAGGTAAGTGAAACATTCTTCCATTATGATGGATATCAAAGACTCGAAACGCAAAGAACAAGACGTCGGCACTTTTTATATTCAGAAAAGATTCAAACTGTTGGTTGGAAAAAGAGTAAAATGATTCAAAGAATGAATAAAAAGTGGGATACATGTAAAATGTGTCGAGGTTCAAGGTCCTCATTTTGAGTTAGCGTAGGAGTTTGGCCAGGTGTCATTCTCGTCAGCTGACACGGAATCGAAATGACGAAGTCCAATAACCCTCATCTTGTTTCTCAGTGCGACGTTATTAAAAAATCAATTAAAATCTGCCTAAAAAATCATTCAGAGAATAAGTTTCCCACTACTTCTTTAGCAATAGTGACTTTATGACGCCAGAGTCGAATCCACTTATGCTGCGTGAAACATTGTTGAAAATACTACAATATACTCTTGTAATTTAACATCAAGCGAAGTGATTTCAAGAATGCAATAAATAGATAAATGAATAAAAAATAAAATAAAAACACAATAAGATTGTGCATTATGGAACTTTTCTTTGTTTTTCTCATTCTAGTCGGAGCTAATGATAGGATTTGCTTTTCAGTCATTTTTGAATGGTATCTAACTTAAATATCTGAGCATCATTTGATGTCTCCGATGCATTAATTATGACTCCAGAGTGAGCGATAAGCGACTGAAGAACTTATTAATCTGCGACATAATCCGGAGATGCTCTGAATAATAAAAACAGAAGATCGAGATCGGGCAGATTAGCAGGTCTTTTGCAAAACACTGGAACCGGTTGCCCGAACGTTGCCTATTCCGATCAGGTAAAGGCTCCTGTGCAAGGATCCTTTAATTATCTCTCGTATCGCGGCTAATCACCTCCAAGTGAACAAGAGCGCTTCGTGTTCCGTCAATTTTTTATCTTATCAATTGACGGTGATGGATTCTAACATCTAATTTCCAGAATTAAATACATCTCTTATCTTCTCATTGGAACTGTCTCACGCCATCAGTTGATGTCAATTTTTCCTCCGGTCCCATTTATACAAACACACAGACATTGAAGATGCATTGAGATTACAAAACAATGATCTAGTCTCGATTTTTGAAATACATCACTTTAGACCGACACGATATACAAATAATGACAATTCGTATAAATGTTTATTAAACGACATGAAGACAAGGTGATTGGGATAGCCTGAAGTCACATCTAGAAATGAATGCGACGAGTAGAGGCGAATATGCATGCTTCCTCCAGTCCGAACGTCTGTTTGAATGCTATTCAGTGCATGTGTAGCTCATTGAAGGGCGACACGAAAACAGCTTTTATCTGTGATAGTATATTCAATACTCGCACACGTATCCTTTTCGTTACGACTCGCTGTATTTGTGTTCAAGCCTGGAAATTGCTTAAAATAACTTTCTTCTTCACTGGAGCCACAGCCCCTGATGGGTCCTGGCCTTCCTCTGAATTCCATTCCATGCCGTCCTGTTCTTGGCCAAGGCTTTTCAATTTGTCATCTCATTATAGTTTTAAACTCTTAATTCGTACAGTCAGTCCACTTAAGTTTTGGTCTTCCTTTTTTTTTTTCAAGTCAAATGGCGAAGAAGATCATTTTAGTTGCTCGATTGTCAACCAATATTGTTAAGTGTCTGCCCATTGAACCCTCTCTATTGCTTTAAATTTAACAATATCTTGCTCTTTAAATAGTTTTTAAATTTCCGACTTGGCTCTTCTCCAATAATTATCACATTTAATTCCACCAAATATACTTTTTGAAATTCGTTTTCCAAATATGGGAAGAATTTCTTTATATTTTATATTTCTCAGTTATTGTGCATTTTTTAGCAGTGTATGTGAGAATGGGCCTAATCAAAGTCTTATAGATTAGTTTAAAAAGATTCTTAGCAAATTTATTCGCAATTAACTCTTCCCACTCCCGAAAAAAAAAACTGATTTCAAAAGATTTATTCTTCATTTCTCCCTGTATCAAAGAAGCAACCACATTAGCCTAGTATCATGGTCGTGAACTCGAAAAATGCGTTGTATCGTTGAGTCGTCGGTTTGAGCCCTGAAGTCACTAAAGGGCTGATGTACGTAAAATCTGTTTAGACTCCAAGTCCTTCCGATTTTGTAGTGTGGAAGTTTGGAGATAAGGGTACCCAGTTCAGGTGTTATCCTTCTCACTTGACCTAGGTTCAAAATTACGAGGTCCTTCGCCAATAGCTCTCATGTTACTTCTCAGTATGACATTAATAAACAATCAATCAACTTCCCCCCCCCCCGGTTTTATTGAAAAAAAACCCAGATATTAAAAAAAAAAATTAGTTCTTCTCTGGTTATGTATTGATTTCTGAAACAACAAAGTGTATCGATATTTTATACTTAGTGTTTGTCTGAGATTGCGTCTTTTATTTGAAACACATTTACTTTTTAAAACAAATAAATGAAATATTTAGAGTGACTATATACAGAGCATATATGTTTTAGGCTATTTATTTAAAATTCGTAACATTATATTGGAGAGTTTGTTTGAAAATTTTAATTATTATTTAGCTTTCAGAAAATTATTATCGTGATTGTTTAGAATGCAATGGTGCAAAAAATATGTGTCTGTCAATTTAATTGAGTATTCCTCTCCCCCCATCTTATTATATTTATCGTATTCAGGGCTGTATTCAAAATATTTTGCTATTCCGTTTCGCAGGGTCGATTAAGACAGTTTCAGTTTTTGTTGAATGTGAAAGGAAAGAACCAAACTGTCCGAGCAATAAGCTAATACGGTTTGTCTTTAAAATGTAGAAATACTTAACTGCGTGCTTTAATTTCTAGTTGACATTCGAAGTTAAAAATTAGCGTAGAGTGGAAGTTGGGAGAAGAAAGCTAAATTTCATTCCCTCACTTGACTAACTCAAAATAATGATACAATCCTCAAGTTGCTTCAAAGTGCAACGTCATTCTGAAGATATGTTTGGAGTCGCTTCGCCAGATTGATTCATGCGCCGTAAGCCTCACTCCACAAGTCCGACGTAAATAAATTATCTCAGTTACGAAAATCAATCAAAGTTAAAAGTGATAAAGGTTATAAAGTATTTTAAACATAAAAAAAATGGATTGATTCAAACAAAATGCATAGAAGTTGAAAATGATGTTCTTGAAATGAAAATAAAGCGAAACGTTCAAAATATTAAATTTGGTTACTTTTATTTTAATCTGAAAAAGTTTTTGGATCGAGGGTCCTTAACAACCTTTAAAGGGCTTTTACTTATGGGGTACATTGTTTTTGAACGGTAAGGTTTCATTCGTGACATCAATAGTAAAATTTTACCTAGAATGAGGATGTCATTTCCAGATGTTTGCTGGTCCATTTCTAACAAATAAATATCCACACAACATACAGTCGTGATGATATGTTTTCGTTTCTTACATTCGAAAAGTATTGGGGCGTAACTTAGACTTATCTCCTCGCTGATACACTGTGAACAACGTTTTTGTTACGGCAATGTGGTCTGCAATTCTGGGCAGGGTTTTTCCGCTTTATATCTTCTCACTTCCTCTCTCGTGGCCGGCGGTTTTCGTTCAGTTGCGGGTTCGATACTTGGCCGCCAAAGACCCGCCGTGTAGCCGGGGCTGATGCACGTTAAATCTGTCGGGGCCCAAAGTCCTCCCGTTGGCATGGTGTGGAAGTTAGGTGAGGGGTGCCAGCTCGGGTGTCGTCTTCGTCACTTGACCGAGGTTCATAATTAATAGGTACGTCGAAATTAGCCCTCGTGTTGCTTCTAGTGCGACTTTAATAAAAAACTAAATTAAACTAAAATCTCACTTCCTTTCTCCCCAAGTTTCGGAGGTTGGCCTTAGAGTTGTGCTATGGAACGCTGTTGGCTTTTCACAACAAAAATAATCTTTACGAATACTGGGTGCTCCCTCCGCAATTCAGCAGATCCAATGAATAGAGACCTCCTCTGAAATAAATAATCCACCTTGTATCTAAATTCTTTTGAAGACTTCCACCATAAAGTGATTTCTGAAATTTAATTAGTTTATTTTTAAAACTACTTTTCTCTTAGTTTGAGTTTGGGTATTACATTTGTTTTGTAGTTTAGGTAAAGATTTAAGGTAACATAAGGCAACATAATTCTTAGTTGTTATTACGGTTATAGCATTCATTTGCATATATGTGATTTAACTGCAACATAAATACAAATGGTAATTATATACCCGTCAATAAAAAAATTTACAAAAATATATTTTTTTAGTTGTCATGTCCACTAGCAACTTGCTCTATGACTATTTCGAAAGAAAAGTCACTATATCACTGAAGATAAAAATTTGATGTTGTTAGTTCCTCTCACATTTTAAAATTGTACGTGAATATATTAAAATCTCCTTTATGATGTATTTTGAGATGCGTATGGATGTGGTTCTCAAGAGAAACACCGAATGTATTTCTGTACGACAAAATTTAAATTTGATATTCAATAAATGATGAGAGAGAGAGAGAGAGTAATACAGATGAGTTTACTGAGATCCATTCGAATGAGCAATTCAGTTATCAGGGTAATTGTAAGTAAAGTTGCACTTACAAATAGGCTGTGGAAACAGAGCCACAAATCAGAATGATCTCAGGTTTCCTCTGAGTATACTCGAAGAAATGGGAATTTATTTTGTAGAAGGAAGAAAAAGCAATTTAAAAGTGGATCGATAAATAGCGCTGTACTAGTCATAAAAAATTAAATTAAAACGATTGCTGTAAAAGATATACTACTATTAAGATGCTACTTAAAAGACGTGACATGAGCACCTCACATTACGCGTGTGATTAAAAAAAAGGTGAAAAACATAAAGTTCCTGTCATCCAGCTTCTAAGAAGGTAGTCATGACTCTATCATTGAAGGATTGGCTCTGCTTTAGAAGCTTTTTTACAACAACGGCGACTGTGTGGCGATTGCATTGAAGAAATTCCAGACAGTGAATAGTTTAAAGAACGGCTCTGGTCCTATGACTGCGTTCGGACTGAAGGAAATGATTGATAAATTTGAACAGACGGGTTCATTGGATATGAAATGTGGCAGAGGGAGCAAATCAATTGCTTCGACGTCGATGGAGGATGTGGATACAACATTGGAGGAAGCGTCAAACAGTGCTTTGGGAACATGAAATGCACGGAGAATTGTCCGAATTTTAGACACGCCTGTCAACACAATTCGTCGAATTTTACGAAGCATCACGCGATGCTAACCATTCAAAATTACGCATATTTAAGAGTTGGTTCTTGCTGACCTGCCGAAAAGAGAAGCTTTCGTCCTGCAATTTCTTGGGACAATGCATGGCCATGGAGCATTTTGTGGAAAGACGAATCCCATTTCCATTCCCAAGACTCTGTCTATTCAAAATTGAAGAATATGGGCAACACTGAATTCGTTCCAAATGCAACCATTGCACCTTCATTCTCAAAATGTTACTGTGCGGTGCGGGTTTACGACAACATTTATCATTGGCTCTTTCTTTTTCGAGAAGATTGGTCTTTCAGGTCCTATCACTTGTACAATCAACGGGAAACGCTATGAATCTCTTTTGTGCAATCAGTTCATTCCAGCACTGAAAAAGCGTGGATATGCGAATTGAGCAATTTTTATACAAAACGGCACTCCTCCGCACGTTTCAAATCCAGTGAAGGAGCTGCTCAACATGCATTTTGGAAATGACAGAATGATCAGTCGCCATTTCCCAACAGCCTTGACTGAATTCTTACGACTTTTGAATATGGGGCCTAAGACATCGAGTAGTCTACGTGATTTGAAGATCCAACGGCTAAACAGCCGCTTTTGCTTCGTTTAAAGTGGCATGACAATGGAAACAGGACTTGAAAAAAGGATCAAGGGGAGATGGAAGTCAAGTGAGTTCTATCCTTGTTTAAAAGGGAGCTGCAAGTGTGGAAACAAGTTGAGCGAGGTGGTTTGTTTGATCGAGGTAGTTTTGTTGGGAGTTGATTGTATAATTATAATGGTTTGGGATTGTATTGTAGAAAGTTGAAGATAAATTTGAGATCATTTTTGCAATGGATGGGATTTGAAGTTCTTTGTGGAGGTAACGGATTGCCATATACCTGGGGGCTTGTGCAATTGTACGGAGGAAGAGGTTTTGTGTGCGCTGAATTTTAAGGCGGTTGGAAAGTGCAGTGGAGCCCCAGATTTGACATGCATAGGTGATGGTCGGGAGAATATAGGTTTTGTAAACAAGAGTCTTGTTATGGAGAGAAAGTTTTGATTTTTTGCCAAGGAGTGGTTGCAGAGCGTAGAATTTCTTGGAGGCTTTTTCAGAGATAAGTTTAATATGATCGTGGTAGGTAAGTTTACAATCAAGGAGGAGGCCAAGATACATGGTGTTGTCAGTCCATTCAATATAACTGTCAAAAAAGTTTATTGGAGAGGGTAATTGAGCTTGACTTTTAGTGAAGAGGACGGCGTTTGATTTGTCCGCATTGATGGCAATTCTCTAGAGGGAGAGCCAATCTTTGAGGGCGTTGATGTAGTCTTGAAGGATGTAGTAGATTTCGGAGATTATTTTGTTGCTTGTGAGAATTGCAGCGTCATCGGCAAAGAGACAGATTTCAACGTGTGGAAAGGTAGGGAAGTCATAGATGTACATTTGGAATAATATTGCTGATAAAATACTTCCTTGCGGAGTACCTGCAGAGATTTTATGGATATTGGAGAGGTTTGGGTGGAGTTTAACTTGAAAGGTTCTATTGGTAATGTAACTATGGATGATACGAATAATGTAGTCAGGGAAGTTAAGTTTTATTAGTCGGAAAACAAGTCCTTCGAGCCAGATGCGGTCAAACGCCTTCTGGACGTCGAGGAAGAGTCCACCGGTGGAGGTTCGGTTTTGAAGGTTGGATTTAATGAAGTTGGTAACACGAAGAAGTTGATGGCAGGTTGAAGTCTCAGCTCTGAACCCATGTTGATGCGGAGGGATGGTGTTATTTTGATCATTGAAGGATTGAATTCTTTTAAGTAGGATTTTTTCGAAAATTTTTCCTATGCATGAGATGAGACTGATTGGTCTATAGTTCTGAGGATCTTGGTGATTTTTGTTGGGCTTCGGGATCATGGTTATGATTGCTTGCTTCCAGGACCCAGGAAAGTAGTTATGGATGAGGCATTTATTAAAAATTTTGGTAAGATTAGTGATGGCATTGATTGGTAGAGATTTGATGGCGAAGTTGCGAATTTTATCAGATCCAGGAGCTTTTTTGCAGTTGAGTTTGGATATGATTTCCATCACTTCAGAAGGGGAAGTGAGGGAAGGGATGTTATTGTTTGGAGGTGAATTAAGATAATTTGTGAGAGTTTCTTCAACAATTTGAATATGATTTTCGTCTTCAGAATCTTCATTAACTTGGAAGGATTTTTCAAGGGAGAGTGCGAAGAGGTTGGCTTTTTCAAGGTTGTTGTAGATAGGGCCTTGATTGCTGTTGAGTGGAGGGATGATGGTAGGAGAGAAGTTGTAACTTTTGACGAGTCTGTGAATGGAATTATCTTCGATTGCAGCAGTTTGGAGTTGGTTGTTGATGAAGTTATTTTTATGTTGAAGGAGTTCTTTTTTAATTTCTCGTTGCATTTTGTTGAGGAGATATTTGTGGGGTGGATATCTTGTTTCTTGCCATAGTTTGCGTTGTCTGTTTTTCTCAGTGATTTTCTTTTTAAGTGCAGGGGGGATGGTAGAGGGAGAGGAGTGGATGACCTTAAATCTACTAGCTTGGTTGATAGCTGAGTTGATTGCAGTGTTGAGGGTAGTGATGGAGTTGTCAATATCTTGGGTGGAATGAAGAGGAGGATTTCAAGGGATGGTGTGGTGAAGAATTTGTTGATATGCTTTCCAGTTGGTGAATTGATAAGTATTGGGAGATGGGTAGGTGAATTTGCAGATGTCGATATTGAAATGGACTGGTTCGTGATCACTGGAAAGATCAGGTTTGATTTCAACTGCAATGTTTTCTGGGCCTTGTGTACGGGGCTCCGAATGAGAACTTAGCTGAATTGAAAACACGCCTTAAGCAACAAATTCACATCACAATGGATACACATCAATTTGTTGTGGAATATGGTAGGACACTTGTGGCAGAAAACAGTAGAAGCATTTTGAACAATTTTTAAGCAAATCTAGCAGCATATTCATAGCTTCCATTTCTTAATAGTTTCATTACTTCTTGCTTTTTCTACGGTTTTCAGTCTAGGAATAATTAAAAACCGAGTTTTACTTATCGGATGTGGTACCACTTAGTCGTGATGGATGGGCTTTGAGCATAGAGTACCACAACCATATGTCCCGTTTTTTAATTAGCCTGTTATGATTAGTAGAGCGTCCTCTATTGGTCCGCTTTCAAACTATTTTTTTCTTTCGCAAAATAAATTCCCATTGCTTCACATATATTTAGATGAAATATCAGCTCATTCTGACAAGTAGTTCTTTTTATTTTCATTTCAGCTTTTTTTAAAGTGCAATTTTAATTATAACCACCTTGTATATTTAGAGTGGAAAAACTTGCTTAATGTAAGGTCACGGTAGCCTAGTGGTGATGGTCTCGATCATGCCGCTGGCGTTGTTTGGGTTAAGTTGTGGGTTTGAGTCTTAAAATCCCTGAATGTAAGTGTCATCCATGTAGTGGGATTAAATTTGTCAAGCTCCTATGGTATGTTGTAGAGAGGGAAGTTCCGGATCTGGAGTCATCCTAACCGCTTGATAGTGGTTCAAATTTACGAAGTCCGTCGCTAACAGTTTTTGTGTTGCTTTTAAGTGTGATATAATAAACAATCTACCACTCAACTTATATGTAACATTGGACTTACCATGATACTATTATAAACAAATTTGACTTGCAAGAAATAATTAAGCCATGTAAAATTAGCGAACGCAAAGAGTTCGCCTCCCCTTAATTTTACATGGTTTAGAGAGGTGAATAGAAGAAGAGAGATGAGCGCAAAGACTATTGGTGACATAATTTTGTAAGGACAAATGTACAGGATGACACCCGATCTATTACATCACTCTCTAACTTCACCACGTAAGGATTTTGAGACTCAGTTATAATTCGTTATTATTCACGTTTGATGAAATTAGCACTCGAGCACCTTTGGTCACGAAGTTCGTGATTATAACCCTGCATGATCCAATTCTTTTGCCATAGTTAAAAAACGATTATTCTATTATTTGGTAATTTGACAATGGAGTATTTTTCTAGATTATATTTTTTATAATGTAATTTTTCTCTCTTACAATATCTGTTACATATCAGGTAATTCACAGAATTCATTCACATAATTTATTTGAGATAAATTTATCTAAATAGTTTAAAATTGTTCACTGTCTTAAAAATTACATTGACCCTACCAGTTACTATTTTCAACAGAAGCACATCTTTCTCCAATTTAAAAATTAAATTAATTTTCAAACACCGAATTTTCAAACACTTCAAATGAATTTAGTCTTCAGTTTTAAGTTAAAATGTAAAATTGAAATTACTCGAAAAGAATTAATTGCTATATATTTTGAAGTAAATTATCAAATTATTTTGTTAAAATATTCGAAGAAAATATCTTTGAAGCTCAATTATCAGTGTCTTTTAACTTGCTGAAAAATTTGTATTGATTGCTTTTGCAATACTATCGAAATTATTTCAAATCTACACATTGCAGTAATAAAAACTCATCAAAAATTATTACATTTTTACTAGGACAAACTTTAGGAATTTTCTCTCAAAAGTTGTTGCTCCTGTGCAACCGTAATTGTTACGAACTATGTGTGTGTAACAGGACATTTTCGTAAAAAATGAAAAATAGCAGCTGGGAATAACAGGAAAAAGTTTGTTTCCTACTTGAACAATACGAGTAAATGATTAATGCCTTAAGAGTGGAGAGGAGTGTGATAAGCTTGTTTAAACATAACATTGTGGTGTCTCTGATGTATCAAGTATTTTAACTGATCACATGATGGATTGCTTATATGCGTCGCACAGAAGCAACACGAAGGCTATTTGACGATGGTTGAACCTCGATCAAGAGACGAGGACAACACTTGAGTTAGCAATCCCTCTCCAAACTTCTATATGACGTCAAGGGAGCACTGAGAATCTCAACACATTCAAAGTGCATCAACTCTACTTTTAACTGATCATAACTGGATTGTTTCGTAAGTATTTTTGGGACGTTGGGCTATTCGTGGTTTCCCCTTCACTAATCTCTGGTAAGTTAACAGTAATTTCAATTGCATAAAATTGCAATTTAAATTTTCCAAATCAAAATGAAACTTTGATTAGATAAATTAGATAAGTATAAGAGGAGTAGGGAATTAAGTTAGATACATAAATTAAATATGTATCTTCAATTGGAGTTATTACTCACCCTTTAATTAGAGAGAGATGACAGTAGAATTAAATTATGAAGGACAGTTGTCACATATTAAATTCATATCAAAATATTTACTCCTGAATCAGCAGCAGAACCATTGAAATTTGTATTGCTGTAAGTGAGCTCATAATAATTATCGAAAAAAATGCAACAATCTTAAAACTATCTTTTGCGATTACCATCGCAGCTAAACAAGATTAGTTTCAATATTTCTAGCTCAGAAGGAACTAAATCATGATGTTAATAATTTATTAACTAAGTCCGAGAAGAGCTCATTAACTTTTAAAAGAGAATTTTCTCATAATGGTATTTGAAGTTTCTGCAGAATTAGGTAATTAATGGAGTCCGAATAATTCTTGTTCCAAACTTCATTCGAATACGATGATTAGTTCCAGAGATATTCGGTAAAAGCTTTTAGAGTACAACGTTTTCTTCATTGATTGCTTCATGTAAACCAACTATTTGTTAATCTCGCACTGAGATGCAACTCGAAGATAATTGAACTTCAGTCCAATCTCGTTATAGTGAACCCTGGATATAGAGAACTTTCAGTCCTATTTATTTTACTTCGAGCTATTTTTCAATGGACATCCATTTAACTAATGTTATTTTATACACACTTATAGGGAACTCCCTCAGAAAATGCAATTCCGCAACTCAAATTTTGCTTCCGCAGATTTTCTTTCCATCTTTTCAAAGGTAATTTTATACATACGTATAAGGATTCCCTCAAAGACAGAGTACCTACCTTCTCAATTCCTATTCTTTCTCTTCTCTCCGCCGCTTTTCTAGAAATCAACTGCCGATTTATTAACCCATAAATGGTATAACTTCTTTCCATAATTTTGAAAGAGAGAATGTAATTGATGATTCATACGTTTCATAATATTGCTTTTCCAATCCCCCCCACTAGAATCTGCAAAAAATATTTAAATTTTGGCTTAAAAAGCTTTTAAAATTATCGAGTAGAAATTTTGTTACCCTTCATTGTCTGGGTTACATTCAACAATAAGGGACTCATTTCTGAAACACTCGTATTTTGAAAACTTTAAGCCGATTTTCACTATACATGAAATTTAGACCAATTTTATAACATGAAACATCATGTACGAGGGGGAAAAAGTATCAGCAATGAGAAAATTCGCTTTAGATGTAAAACAATATATAATTAAGTTAATTAATTAATGACCATAATTTAGTTTCTGTTGAGACAATAACAACGGTATCAAATTTATTCAGAATTTATTAATGAGAATAGTGAAAGTGATGAAGAATTTTTCATTTTTTAATGATCTCAATGTTCATCTACAAATCGAGATTTAGGACAACGATCCAAAAAGTACCAGCTTTTTGAAAAGGAAATAATATATTAGAAACGGATTAACTTATGACATTATTGTCCGTTTTCTTTTACCAGAGAAATCCATGAGTAGGATACCTTTCTCATCCTAAAGAAATTGTCACCATCACCTTTCAGGCAGTCTTCGTCTTTTTTGGAGCGAATTCACCGGAAGCAACCCATTGTTTTGATTGTTGCCTGGTTTCTGGTGGTGGTGGGGTAGAGAATGGAATAGGAAAATGGTGGAATGTTAATTTGAAGCAGCATCCAATTTTGATATTGTAGCAAACATATGCCAAATTGAAACAAACTTATGAATCAGTGTCACATTTGTTTTGACGTCGATTCCCAGTAGGGTAGATAATGGCTACTCTAATTTAGCAGCGCCACATGTCGTCAAAAATAGGTACTTTTCGAGACAATCTCGTCGACAAATGATATATGAAAAGGATAAGGACAGAGCCCGCGTAAATTATCAGGAATGGAACAACATGGATAAAATTCTTAAGGGGACTCTGACCTCAAAAATGACAAAAAAATAAAAATAAATAAAATAAAAAATCGATTTTATCTTTTTATTTTTGTTTAGAAATATTCTCTGAATTATTATCTTTTGATTGATTTATTACTTTTGTATGTACGAGCAAGAGAAAGTTGAAAAAAATGAAATTGAAAAATATAAAAAAAAAAAAAAATGTGACTTGACCACGACCTTTTTTTTTGAGATATCAGTAATTTTATGTTATTTTTTATCAATACTTATCTAAAATTAATTTTATTTCGTTTTATTCATAACTGTAACATTTTAGCGGGTTTTTTTTTGTGACTACAACTTTCATTACAAGCGATTTGTTGTTGAAATTTCGTGTTTCGATTGTAGTGTGGATATCGAGCTATATATAAATAAGTTTTATATTGAGAAAAAAACAATCTTTATCAAGACTTTCTTTCATTATTGTTTGTGCTGAAGTTTTTGTTGTTTATTTTTTTGAGAATTGAAGATAAAAAATGCTTCGCGTAAAAGGGGGTTGTCATTCAAAGCAAATGAACAGTAAACATTGATGTAGTGATGTTGATAATAAAGCTGATTCTACATAAGAAAAATTTGCTGTTAGTTCTATCAGAATTCAACAGTTATTAAATGTTGAAAAGACTGAATGTTCTGATGCTGGAAATTTATTATTTGTGAACTTTGTTCAAATCGGTAAAGTGTTTGATAAACTGATGTGCCTGGAATGTGACAAAAAAGTTCTTGTGCTTCTAAAGTTTGTGCTGTAAAAACATTAAATGAGAGGCAAACAAATACTGTTCCTGATATCAATTTATTGATCACACCAGCATTCTGCAATATAGAGAAAGGTTATTCAGCCATCAAGAAATTTTGTATGGCCATAAATATCTTGCCTTTTTCATTGAGGACATACTGCAAATGTACTAAACTTCTTTCAAAGCCTATGGTATTGCTGCAAAGACTATGCTAAAAAAAGTACATACTGAAGTACGAAATGCATATGATGTACAAACTGATGTCCCATTTGTCGACATAAGTGTTTCTTTCGATGGTAGTTGGTTGACACGAGGCCATACATCTTTAATTGGCATTGGTTGTGTCATCGACATACTTACTGGCTATGTCATTGACTTTGAAGCTATGTGTAAAGTATGTCGACATTGTTCCATAGCAAAATAAGAACTTGGAAAGTCAAGAGCAGAATATGATATGTGATTTGAAGGATGTAAAGATGAGTGTGATATCAATCACACCGGTTCATCAGGTTCGATGGAAATAGAGACAGCATTGATACTGTAGGGAAAATCTCAATCATTGGGATTTCGATATTCTACATTATTGTCTGATTGAGATTGTATAACTTTTAATTACTTATCTGAAAGAAATATCTATGAAGATAATGTCAAAATAAAAAAAAAAGGAATACATAAACCGTATGAGTAAAGGTTAGGTACTGCTTTACTGAGTGCTATGAAGGAATCGAGAGCTCGAGACATCTCATTAGATGGGAAAGGTTATGGAACTTTGAAAGAAACTACCATAAAGAAGTTAACTTCTTAATATCAGAAGACCATATTAAAAAGACGAAGTGTCAAGAAGACACAAAAAGGTATATGCATACCTTTTGGAAAAAGTACGCATGATCTTGGTGTAATACTGGAATCTCGAAAAAAATTATTTACAATGAGACGTAAAAATATAAAATATTAGCGAGCTCGTTAAAATGGTAAAGAAAACAGTTTTAAAAAGAGAAGCATTAATGATAAAAAAAAAAAAAGGTATGAGTTACATATAGACCAGGATACTTTTGAAGTGCAAATAATGTAAATTTGTATCATTATGAAATGTGCATGTTTAATACTTAAATTAAGGCAATTAATATAAATTTTTTTAATAATTTGTGTTTTTATTTATTATATATTTTCATATAAATATAATACTGGTGATATATGAAGTACAACAGTTTAAAAATGGTTGTATTTATAATTATTTTATATTTTCCTTCATTTTTCATGTTCGTCAATTGTAATTAATACCTTGAAAAGTATTATAAGTTATTAAAAATATCTAATGAAATTTTAAAAATGCTATTATTTCAAAGAAAAATATATAGCTTATGATATAAAAGAGTATTTTAAGTTAATTGAAGCATAAAATATTTTTTTTTCTGAGTTATAAACTTTAAAAGGGTTTTTCTCAGTTTGTGTTTTTTCGATACATTATTGTATTTAAAATACTCCTCCTCCCACAAATATTAATCAATCACTTCCATTTTTTTCTCTGTGTTATATATAATAGATGTAACAAAATTAGGGATCCATTTTGCAAAGAGATGTATACTTTTTTTTAAAAAAAAAATAATAATGTAAGAGTTTTTACTGAATTTTAGCATGCCGACCAACATTTTATTTTTTTCTTCCAAAATTTAATAAGTAACTACAAAATTGATCCATAAATTTGTTTAAAGTATCCTTGAGAATATTACAAAATATTTTCATTGTAAAAAATTAATAAATAAAAAAGGAGTAGGGTTTTGAAATTTTTCAAATTTTCTTAAAAAAATTAAAAATTTTAAAATTGTGTTAACAATGTACTCAAATTTTCACATAAAATCCTTTTCTTGAATAAAACACTTCCTAGCTTGCTAAAACCAAATTTTTAAATGCATTAATAAAAAAAAATGGTTCAAGGGTACTGAGTCCCCTTAAAGTACACGCCTCACCAACACATGGTAGGTTGCCACTGAGATAACCCCGTGTCTGCTGACAAATGTGGAAGACACAGATCCTTCCTTTTCTTCTGATGAGAGATAATCCTCCCCGACAGGAAACGGAGAAACAAATCTCTCCCAAATGAAGTCGAGAATCAAGACCCAGTTGACAGAAGAAAGGTGATGGAGCACTTCACAACCAATTTGTCACTCGGGAAGTAAAGCACCATTGTTCCTTCTCTGACATCTAAGTCGTGTTCATTTTCCCAACCCACAGAGTTCTCAGACGATCTTTCTCGACCCCTTCTGTCCGACAGGCCTTGGATGGGTGGAATGAAGCTGTCAGGGATATCGACAGAACCGAAAATGATTTTCGACAACCTTCAGACAGAGAAGGAAAGAACACAAAAATGGGACTCCTTTTCTCTTCCAAATGAGTGTTTCGCAAATTTCCGTGGCAGATTATTAATAAGTGTGCCAAGGAATCCCCCTGTCTCGTTTTCTTTCCAATCTTGTCTGTTTTTTTTGTGCCGCTTATTTTGCAGGATGTCAGTCTCCTACATTATTTCTTTATCATTTTATGAAAAATAAAATTAATTGGAAGGAGTGGAAATCGTAAACGGATGGAATATACATAATATGAGTGAGAGAGGGAGGAGGGGGGGGGGCTTTTTGTGTGAAGACCGAACGAGGAAACCAATGATTAGAGGGTGTTTCTCGAAAGATTGATAAGTTTCTCAAGCTGTGAGAAAATATATGTTATCTTCGGAAGAAAAGGGAAGATTTCAACAGACATAAGTTAATCAAACATTAACCCGGAAAGCTCATTATTTTTTTTTCTCCATAATAATTAGCTTGTATTGTTTTCAGAGATTAGATAAGTTAGAATGTGCCGGGGTGAAGTGTGGAGGATTAAAATTTGGAGTTAACCAGCATCATTGCTGGATAGTAATTATTCTTTAGAACTGACAGATAGAGAGAAGATTATTTCATTGAAACCTTTATTATCAAAATACTTTGAGTTTATTTGATATTCTTCTGAACATGGCTTTAAATTTAAGCCACTTTTTCTTGAAATAGCACACAGGAAGACACTGTACAAACATCTGATCTTTCTTTTAAGATTTATCCTAGATCAAATTTTGGATAAGTTAGAATGTGCCGGGAAACAAATTTATTCCGCGAACCCCATTACTAGTCGTTTGAAGAAAGATCCTAAAATGAAGTGATCTCTTTCCTAATAAGGCTGAAGACTACAACTCTTTCTTAAAATAGTTTTCATGTGGACGATTTTTTTGAAATTACAAAGTAAACATGATGTTTTTAAATTAGGTTGAAATATTATAACCAACATAATTCAATAATTTATGCATTTTCAACACACCAAATAATAATTCAACATCTAGATATACACAGTTTGAATTAACATGCAATAGTCACCAATGGTGTTTAATGGTACTAGGATCCTATTCTGTGCCTTGATACGAATTGTAGCCTCTTAGGTCCCTTGATGGTATCAGGACACGCATTCATGATTCAGTTGAAAGGTCATTTTATTCGATACTGCTGTTATTGGAAGCAGCAAAAAGCAGAAGAATTAAGCAAGATATTTAAAAAAAATTAACACAACTTACATACTGTGTTTCCCTGAAAATAAGACCCAATCTTAAATTTATTTTTCCCTGCAAAACGCCCATTGGGGCTCATTTTCAGGAGATATCTTATGTTGCATGCGCACTATTCAACATTTATTCATGCTCCCATATATTTACATATTCATTCACAATAACATTGATTCGTCTAGAACTTCATCTCAATACACGAAACCTCCGGCTTGAATTTCTGGCGACTCTATTACCTGTAAGGCTCGCACCTGTCATGTGGGGCAAAAAAGTTTTCTTCAAATGAGTTTTTCCATATATAACCTGAAAGTAGGACAAAACAGCGTTATTTTATCCCATGCATTCTTCACTTATATATCGACTTTCAGTCGCCTTCACAATGTTTCCATTTCATCCAAGGGAATGTGTGTCCTTGGAGTTTTAATCCCTCCAGTTTAAACAAATTGAGAAAACGCAACTTATTTGGCCGCGGGCACACAAAAAATCGTCCCTCCTTGTCTCAGCAATAGAACTGAACCTCTTCTAGTCGATTGTTTTAACTAGGGATTATTTTGCGATTTGATTAATACTGGAGTATCCTGAAAAATCATGCGAGATTGTAATTTTTCATTGGTCTTATATTTAGAGAGATGCATTATCTATTGATCTCTTAAACCATTAAACTTATTCCAGTATTTATGTAACTTCATCTTTTTATGCAATACATTTAAATGAATGTAAAGCATTTTGAGTATAAATTAATTTTAAACTTTTCTAAATTCAGTTTTTTTTTTATAATCAAAACAAACACAAAACATATTGGAAGAAAGGGGAAAGAACATATAATTCGTATATATCACACCATCTAATTTGTAAGGATAATTCACAAATTATAAACAGACTAAATAAAATCTTTTTGAAAAAACAAAAACAAAACAGGGAAAAGAATTATTCTTCTCAACTGGAAGGAAAAAACAGTCTTCTTTTATATAAAAAAGTGTTTAACGGTAAAAGAAAATAAGTTGAAAAAAGAATGATGGTTTATTTATTTATTTTTATTGAGCTAATAAATACAATCGTTTAATGTTAGACTTAAAAAAAAGTAGTACTGCTCCGTTAACCTTTTTAGAACCTCTCTCTCTCTCACCCAGTTTCCTTTTTTTCAGTTTAACCTTTCATAAAATACATTTTTAGGAACCGTTTTATATATAACTGTTTATTACTTATTTTTATTAAAGAACCTTCAACTCAGTAGGAGGGCTCTTGGATTTTTATTAAGAATAATAATCCTTCCTTGGCTTTCCCTTCCCAACCCAATTGCATGAGAAATCTGTTCTTTTTTTTTTTTTTTTTTTTATCAGTCATCTTTTCACCTGCTCCGAGTGTGATCCGTCCACTTGAAGTAGCTTCAAAAAAGAAAAGCAGAAGTGTTTCATTAACAGCGCTATCTCTCGGGGCGGCAGGTGTCGCGAGCTGGCCACGTGGCGCCCGAGGAGTCTGAAGTGCGCCTTTATCTCTGTCATGTTTACACACAACTTGTTGTTCTCCTTATCAGAGGCTTGTGTGAATTACTTGGCCTCTCCAGTTTCCCAGGCCAACACCTTGTTTAGAGGCACCCCTAAAAGATATTCACTTAACGCTTTAATTGACAAATTTTTCCCGGCGGTTCAAGAATCCCTATTTTGAAGACTCGAATGTACTCAAAACCGTGTGAGAAATAACGCGCATTATATCCAACTGACCTTCAAAGTCTTCACGAGACACGGTACGCACCTTTAGCTAGGGCTCTAAAACTTCCTTTTGAATGAATTCCTCTGTCGTCACTTATACATTTTTACTTATGCATTTTTTATTATTATATACTTTACTTATACATTTTTACTTAAACTCTTGAGCTGCAACAAAGTGGTAGGGTCATTAATTCGGATCTTAGTTTCTTAAATATAGAATAGCAAAGTGGGATTCGCCACCCATTTTGCTTAAGTGAATCTCGAAGTCCTCAGTTGATTGATTAACGTCACACTTATAAGAAACACGAGGGCTATAGGCGATGGACTTCTCCATTTTAAGCCACGGGCAAGTGAGGAGGATGACACCAGAGCTGGCACTCCACTCTTCTACATTTCACGCCCCACGAACGCAAGAACTTTGATTTCTGCAACCAACAAAACGATGAATCTCGAGTAGAATTTGGAACCAAAGATTCGACTGAAGCATCACTGATCACTAACTTGAGACCATATCTCGCTTATGATTCAGAATTGATAGGTTAGGGGTTAATAATGCAGCGTGTCACTTAAATAAAACACAAAGAACTTATCATAAATGCTAACACTGGAGAGAGGAACGAAGATGCATTATTTGTAGATCAGGCTTAACTTGCACTCTCATCGTCGCATTTGACAGCCCAGGGTTAGCCAAAGTCTTCTTTTGAAGATAAGATGCCTTTTGCCCCCTTCCTGCCAATTCCTCTCCCTAATCACCTCAAAATCCGATTCAATAGGGTCAAGTCACCGTAGTTTTGATTTTCCTCTTTTCAGACTAGTAAAGCAACAAAAATAATCTTTACTGGATTTCTTCTATCCATTCTAACACTATGAGAAGCTCAGTTCATTTCCTTTACTGCAATACATTTAATGAAATCAGGCTCATTGAAAATTCTTTAAAGTTCAGAAATAAAACTCCTTCGTCATAGGTAATTTTTTCTTACGCAACCGAGAATACTTCTGAGAACATCTCTCTCAAAAACTACAATTTTATATTCTCCGTTTTTAGTTAGAAGCCAAGTATCCGAACCATTCATTGGACCGGCCTAATGAGAATTTCATAAATAAGAAGATGTGTTTTTCTGGAGAACTTTCTTTCTAAAGAGTAGCATATACGCTGCTATGATTATTTTGTAATTGTCATTCAAGGAATGCTTCAGTTCAAGTTCGCGAAAGAAACATATACCTAAAGAAAAAAGACTTACAGCAATATTTTTTACAAAATTTCAGCTAACCTCGAGCGGCACATAGTAAAAACAAGGAAAAAATTTTATGACAACAACTAATCATTACCAAAGTCATTATCGAAGAGTTTAATATAGTGTTACTTAAGTACTGGTTATGTTTTTCAATAACTTTATTCCAAATTATTTTACAGTTAATTTCCAGTTACTGTGCTCAAGAAGGAAATTTATCTTTTTTCGCAAATTTACAGTGAAAATCATTAAATCTTTCTACTACCTAATTTCTAACGTCATTCTATACAGGGATTATTATAACCATGATTAAGAGATTATTACATTATAGCTATTAATGAAGGTATTACAATACAGTATCAGAAAGCGCTGGACATCCTTCATTTTGAGTTAGTCTCTTTATAAAAAGAATCGGAAAGAGAAAACTAAAAGAATACGCGAAGATAAATTGACTGTTCGAACTCACCTCATTTTTAGAAATGCTATGAAATCTTGAATCGTGCATTTTCTTCCAATTTCCTTCTTCACTGAAGCATTTCTTTTCTCGTCTGTTTCGGAGTACTCAGTTATTTCAATACATGTAGCACTAAGTTATAAAAAATATTTTTGGCAAAAATATATTAATTATTATACATACGGGGGGCTCAAAAAGTACCCGTAATCGATGACTGAGGGCATTTCTAAAGCAAGTTGGTGTTACTATTGTGTGTTGTCATTTGTTAAACAGCGCCAAAACAAATTTGACCCTGTGTGATGGTGAAGTTTAATGACGCAAGAGCCAGATATGGCTATGCTGTCCCTGTGATCCAGACGTTTGAAAATATAGACAAAGGTAAAAATTGATTGACTAGAAGGAAGGTCAATTTATGGTCAGTTTTGCTGGTGCGGGATCCCGGACTCATCGTTACACACGGGAATCGAGCAACCATGAAAGCATTAAATTGATTCCGGGGACTTTGCTCCAAAGAAGGCGAAGACTGGCTCATCAGCAAGTAACGTTACGACTACGATTTTTTGGGATGTGAAGGGCGCCCTACTCATGGACTTCTCAGAAATTGATTCATGGATGCTGCTACAGTGGGTTTCTCCATTCCCATTCCTAATACCTCATTTCTCATTCCTAACAGGGCTACTTTCTGAACGGCTTTCGTATATCCATTGGGTAAATCCAAATTATCGCGTATTGCATTAAAATCAAGGGTAGTAAATTTTGAGCTGATTGTAATTCAGTCTGTTCACGAACCCATTAGAACTGACACAGAAATAGATTTTCTGGACAAGATGGTCTCTGACTTAAAAATGTAAAAAAGAACATTTCGTTTCATTTAGCATGCAGTACACCCGTTTGTTGCTAAACTGGCATACCAAGTATTACCACTTGTTACAAGAAGCATTCCATGTAAATTAGTGATCTTTTTTCTTCTTTTCAATGATTTGTTTTTTTCCTTTCATCCTTTCTCACCCAAGTTCTACATAGATACTCTATTAATCCTCATTGTTTTTAAATCATCGGCTGTTTTTCTTTCTTTCTTTCATTTTTTGTTGCATTTTTCTACTTTGAACAGTGACATGTGAAGACGCTTTTGTATGAAAAGACATCCTTAAAACTGTACCGAAACATATATTACAAATAAAATTAATTTGTTCTAGTTAATTGCTGGATCAGATTCCTACTAATTTTTATATTACTGGACGCAGTAATTGTGATGGTTTGTTAATATTGCACTGAGAAGCACCACGAGAGCTATTGGCGATGGACCTCGTCTTGTCGAACTTCGGTCAAGTGACGAGGAAGACACCTTAACTAGTACCTCCCTCTCTAAACTCCCGCATTATGTCAACGGGAGGAATTGGGACCTCGACTAGATTTGATGTGAATCAGCTCCTCTACACGGCGGGTCTTTCGTGGCACCAGGACTCGAACCCACGACTTGACGAAAGCAACGCCAGCCGTGACTATGACTACAAGGCTACTACGACTACATTACTGAACGCATCGGAATGTAAGGAAAAAAAAAAGAATAAAAATAAGATCAATACAAATAAACCAGAAAATTCTAAGCAAAGTTTGGCAAAGAACAGATTTAGTTACCCAAGGTTGCTTTCATTTTATAATCATCATTAAATTACTCAATTAAATAAAAGAATTTAAAAAAAAAACCGATGAAATATTATGAAATGGACAATAATAAACTTTTCCGATATTAAAAATAAAGAAAAAGATAAATTATTAAATTGAATATATTTAAGCTAAATGTAGAAAAGAAATTATTTAAAACTGAAAAGTGATTTGGGACGCCAAAGGTGATCTATTACGCCAAAACGCTCTACCTTAAACAATAACCCCTTAGGTGGGTAATTAATACGGATCGATTCATTGTCTAATATCGTCACTTTTAGAAACAACATGATGTCTAGATTTAAAATAGACTTTCCCTCTTAAAAATCATTTCTCAACTTTTAAGAAATATAAAGATCTACCTAACAGTACAAAAATACAACTCTCTACGAAAATAAATAATGAGACATTCGTATAAACCAATCAAGAACAAAAAATATTTTTAACTAACGAAGAATTATGTAAATAAGCAGAGGAAAAAAATATTATAAACATCGGTATGAATTTTCTGCGTTACTTTTACAATCGGATTTTTATTATTACGGGAATCACTTTTCGAGGGATAAAAATTTGTATAACTCTTAAAATTTGACCATTAAAAAAGGATTTCACGTATACTTAATCTCACAGACCGCGATATCTTAAAAATAATCTCTTAAAAATACCAAACCGCAGCATTTCATTTTCAGAGGGAAATGGTGATTCATATTCAATCCAAATATTCAAATCCAGAAAAGATACATAAAATGTATCAAAATGATCCATCCTCTTTTAGCCTCAATTTTTCAAAGGGTGCGTCTCAAAGTTAACCTTTTCTCTATTTCCGTTTAATCCGATTGCCGTGGTATTCTAGTGGTCATAGTGGTGAACTTGCACTCGGCGTTTTTCCCCTTCGAGTCGGGGGTTTGAATCCTGATGCTACTGATAACCTGCCTTATCGCGGGACTGATGTACATTAAATCTGCTGAAGTCCTAAATCTTTTCATGGACTGAATGAGGAAATTTGGAAAGGGAGGTGGTAGCTCAGATATCATCTTCATCACTTTACCGAGGTTCAAAATTATAGGTCCACCACCCATAGCACTCGAGTTGCTTCTGAGTGCTTCATTAATAAACAATCAATCAGTCAAAACGATTCTGTTTTATCAGATTTTTTTTCTTTTATCACCACAGACATTTTACGTTCAGGGGACTTGGGGCCCTTCGTCACCTCCCCCTCTTGCCTCAGACATTCAGAGCATGTGCTTTCCCCTGTTCTTTATGTTTCCTTTGTATCTTATTCTCGTTACTTTGCTGCCACATTACTTGAACTTGAATTGTGGTTCGGCATCACCACTGTCACCTTGTTTCAAAAAGCTTTATTTTTTTTTCTTAAAAAAAAAACAAACGCTTAAATGCTTTATGCCACTATTATCTTGGATCTTTACTACTTTTACATCGATGCCACGTTTCTTCTACGATTAGCGACACACGACATTTTTACACACGCATACACACATAATGTTTTTTTTTTTTAAAGTTTACTGCACGAGCAAATTTAATGTAAATGAAATTAGTTTTATGAAAGCGTTGAGATAGTTTTTGAAAGTGTCGCGAAATTTCCCAAGTTTATCCATTTTTTCAAGTGAAGGTATCCATTTTTTCAGCTCTTTATTTCAGCATAAATAACGAGATGTCAAACATATTGTTGTAATATTATTAGTTGGTTTGATGTGTAGAATTCCGGTTTTATCAAATTGTTTTGTGTTACTCTTTCAGTGGTAGCACCATTTAGCCCTACTTCCATCTACTTTATTCGAATCTTCTTCTTCATCCTTTTTTGTGAAATTTCGCTGTATTAAGTGCGTGGGTTTTTACATTTGTTCTTTTCGCATTTAAGAATAGATTTGATCTCTGATACTTCCTGTTTTCTTGAGCGTCGACGAGTGGGGGCTCCTGAAAGGTCAAGTCGTTTCTTCGATAAAAGGGAAACAAAGTGAGAACCGATATCTTATCGTTGGTGCTCAGCGCTTACCCCAGACACTTCCAAATCACCCGATAAGCGAGGCGATATCCCGAGAGAAGTCTCTCCTTTAAAAAAGACCGGCTTCACTTTTACCTTCACGAAAATGGCGATTCATTCACGGCTAAGATGAAAAAATAAACACTCATCCCATTTTCGATGGAGTCGAAAACTGGTTATTGCTCCTAGATGGCGCTGACTGTTACAAGGTTGTTAGAGATTTTTTTTGGTCAGTGATTTCCAAGATAGACAATAAAAATACCTTTGTACCACTTGTGTGAAAAAGCTGCCAAAAGGGAAATGTAGTAATGATAGAAACAAATAACACTTCCTAATTAGCCCACGGACTTGGAGAAAGTTCGTTTAGACTTTTATATTTATACGTTTTATTTAGACCTGTTTCGAAATACAAAAGAAAAGACAATAAGCAAATATTATGGGTGTAAATAAAAAATTTAGAATTTTTTATTCATTAAATAGGTACCATGATTATAGAAGAGTTAAAAAAGAAACATAGAAAGCAAAATTGTATGAAGTTTTGAATAAAATTTGTAGGAAACTTTTAATGAATACTACAAGTAATATATTTCTCAATTCAGAGCATACAAGTATAATCATACCCAATTGTGATTTTTTAGGATACTGTTGAGGAGTCAATCAACTTTTCTCAATTCAAATCTCCTTGTAATTGTTTTTGTTTTTCTTACAAGCTGTAATAAAACAGAGGTACGTTACACACACACAGACGCACACACGCACACACACATACAGAACGGGAATGATGAGATTATACATCCCGAATCTACACTGGTTTGCTCTTACGCAAAGGGCTGGTTTGTCTAGGGGAGTAATTCTATTACCGGATTCTATGATGACTTCGTAGGAATTCAATGATGAGGCTCAACTTGTTTTACTTCGTTTATTAGAAGGGAGATGAAGAGTGAAAATATATATGCATTAATCTATATACAGATTATCTCTATTAGAAGTAAACAGTTCTTCCGAGACAGGAAGATGGCGACCTAATTAATCTTATCCCATATCGGCGGAGGGAGTTAGAACGCCCTCTGGTGTTCGGAGTTCACTTCATCGGGAGAAGAGCAGAGGAGAAGAGAAGCGGAAAAGAGAACGAGAATGAAATGTCACTCAGTTTTGTTCTGGAATAGGCGGCTCTGCACGAGGTATCACATGACGCTGATTCGTGGTGCCATCCATCGAGTAACTGAGGAATTGGTTTTACAATACATTAGAAAATAAAATTAATTCTTTGGTAATTAGCCGGAAAATCCTACACACACACACACACACATATATATACATACATCTATATGTACATACATCTATATGTACATACATCTATATATATATATATATATATATATATAATTTCCACAAATGCTATATTTTTTTTTTTTTTTTGAAAAATAATTTCTTACCCTGGTCTGTATAATCTTAAAATAAAAGCCAAATTAACGTAATTATTATCAGCAATGTTTTTGTTACAAAAAACAATTTTCAGCAAGTTTCTTTTCTAATTTTTTCAATATATTAAAGAGCAGTTGATTTTGATGAAACAGTAGCAATTCCCCTTTTTTAATAGTTTCATAATCATATTATTGATAATTTTTTTTATATGTATATGGAACAGTTTTTCCTAACCCAAACTATGTTTTAACTTCAATTTGAAAGTTTTGCTTAATCATTATTCATTATTTTCAGTCAGTCTAGTCACTAAGTAATCTTTTTAATGCTATAAATTCTAGTCAATATTTATCATTACAACAAAAGTTCTAAATTTTATGTTTTTTTACAAAAAAATTCAATTAAAAGTTCTATGCGAGGTACAGATTTTGCTGTTTCTATCATAATTTGTACTATTTGAAACTTCAATTCAATCAATCAAATAAAAAATCAATCAAAGAATTTAAAATCAATAACTTATCAGTCAAATAAAAACGAGTTTTTAAAAGTATTTTAATATGAAATTAAATATAAAAACTTGTTTAATATTTAATTGCTTTGGCTGCCTTTCGAATAACACGTAAGGCACCATGTATAGGTCTATGTAATAAATATGGAATCTTAGTAATCGGTATTAAGAATTTAAAACGAGAATAGCAGTTTAAATAGTCATAAAAGAAGCAGAAATTTAGAACTGACATAGCGTGAATGTCTCTCGGACAATTCTCTCACCTACAGGAATTAATTAACTCTTGCTATTGGGGGGGAAAGGGGGAGCAGTACAAGAAGTGTGTACTAGGATACTTATACTGTTCAAGGAATAAAACACGTAAAAGAAAGAGGGGTTTCCTCACCCACAATGATTTTTTTCAACGGTAGCTTTTCGATCAGTTAGTGTATGACAACCATAGCGATTCAGACCAAATTAGTTTTGGATATTGTTCGTTTTAGTTACTTATTGAACGCTGAATAGATACTTTTCTTTTTTTACAGGACTGTTTTGGATCATTTTTTTTTTTTTTGTTTTTTTGTTTTTTAGAATGTTTTTTTTTTTAAAAATATTGCTAATAATAATAACGTATATAAGCCTCTCTTTGCGGTTCTTATTTTTGCAAAGATTATCCGAAAAAATGAATCGGCAGAATTGTCATTTAAACTCCGGAAGCAGAGAATCTAGTGGCACAAATGCAGGGGTGCATCTGTGCCGTTCTAGATTCGCTACTTAGGATCTGAGCCATCGATGCTCAATTGATATTCATTTAAGAAAGAGTCAGTTAAAAAAATTCTAACAGTTCTATTCTATACGGTAGAATGACAACTATTACAAGAAATGGGGATAGCTTACTAACTCGCGTCCTCAAACCAAGATTTTAACTGAAATTCTGCTTATCTCAATAACAACAAAATTGGATCTGAGTCGGTAACAATACTTATAAAGTGGATTTAATATCAGCTTCCGGATAAACACGTAACTTTCCTGTACCAGTATTCAGTATTGTGTGCAGACTATATTATTAATCCTTGATCTCCTTTCTGCACTTTAACACATCCAATCTCTCTATCTCATCACTTCTATTCACTACACTACTATATATATATATATACACTCCATAACAAAAAAAAAAAAACGCACCAAGAAGAAGTTGCACAATTGTAATAAAATTTCGTAAGCAAAAACATTCGGACCGAACATGAAAATGATTAAAATTTGGAGTCCAATGCTTGAATAGCGGGAGCTACAGCGCATCGGAACTGCACACTCAGCATGTGTATATAAGAAGCGATTCTCAATCTGATGGTTTAATTTTCTATTGCATTGCGAATTGGGATACCTTTCAACGACTGAAAAAATGCCTCCCCGAAGGATTCGAGCTCATTACAAAGAACTATCCGAGTTTGAAAGAGATCGTATCATTGGATTGAAAGGGGCAGGTTGGGTAAGTCGAAGAATCGCTCATCATAGGGGTCAAAGCGATACGGTGATTAGAAGATGCTGGCAAGAATGGGTGGACAATGGCAGATTTCAGCGTCATGATAGTAGCGGTCGACCTAGGGCCACAGCAGATCAGGAGGACAGAGTAATTGTCAGATCAGCTGTCACAGAGCCTGATTCATCATTATCAACCATCAGACGTACGACCCGCACACGAGTATCCATATGACCATTCACAGACACCTGATAGAGTGAAATCTACGCTCATTCCGACCGCTTCGCCACTTGCCACTCACCCCTGCACACTGTTGAGCTAGATTACGGTGGTGCATGGCTCGATCAGGATGAAATGGTGCTGACTGCGACGTAGAGAGTTTAGCGACGGATCCAGCTTCCAACTGTGTTCTGACGATCATCGAAGATGTGTCTGGAGACGCCCAGGGCAGCGTGCCGATCCTGCTTTCACTATTGCACGCCACAGAAACCCTCAACCAGAAGTTATGGTCTGGGGTGCAATTTCCCTTGATTGCCGGACCCCTTTGGTCGTCATTAGATGCACGCTTACAACACAACGGTACGTCGATGACATTCTGAGACATGTTTTGCTACCGTTCTTTTTGCAGTACCCTGGCTTTATTTTTCAGCAAGGACCACGTACGACACGTGTTGTTACGAACTGTCTTACAGATTGTCAAATACTTCCTTGGACAGCCATATCTCTCTCCAATCGATCATGTCTGGGATATATGGGAAGGCGATTGCTTCTACCAGGGAATGTTGATGACCCAGCCCGATAATTAGAACAAATTTGGCAACAATTGTCCAAATTTGGCTGCAAGAAATACCGCAGGAGACCATCAGGGAGCCTTATCTCTCTATGCCACGTCGAGTGGCAGCTTGCATTCAGGCTGGAGGTGGGTCAACACCTTATTGAGCTCGTTATTTTGTAACTATGTAACTCTGAAATAAATAATTCTGCGAGAATCTGTTAGAGTACATAAATATCAAAACAATTACAGTTTTACTTTCACTTTTGTGTTGAGTACAAATCACGAGTCTTACTTCTGCAATTAAAAGTAATGAATAATTACTTTTCTCGATTGGAAGTCATTATTTGCATATGTAGAAAATTAAATTTATTTTTTTAAATGCCCCACAGGAATCGGAATTTTTTTCGTGAAGGATTTTGTTATCTAATTTAAATATAAAATATATCAAACTTAAGTTTAATTATATGAGGTAAGAAATCTTCGATGAAAAAAGATCGGTTCAATTAAAATATATTATCCTCAAACGACGAGGTGTGACTATTAAATAACAAGATTGACGCTGCTGCAGAAGAAGTATGCTTGAGACAAACGCCTGCGACCTACAGCTGTATAGCGTGAAGCCTTCTCTTCTCAGTATAGCGTTAAGCCTTTCGTGCATTGGCTCTCGCTTCTGTAAACAAATCATCTGTATAGCTATAGCTTTCGTTCGTATTAGTTATTTTTTTTTTTGTTTCGCCTGAAAAAACTATAGAGCAATGTATTGTTGTGAAATTTCACATAAAACTTGGAGAAATCGCTACTGAAATTTATAATTTATTGAAATGAATGTTTACGTGTTTTTGATGGGCTTAAGCGTTTTCAAGGTGTCCGAGAAAATGTTGAAGATTAATTCACTTACGGATCACCCTCCCGCGTCAAAACGGATGACAATATGGAAAAAATTGGTAATTTGGTTCGATCCGACTATTGGCTAAGTATTCTTGCGATTTGTGAGACTAAAAATTGACAATGAATGCTTACGGTCAATTTTAGCACGCAAAAAAGCGTGTTCAAAAGTGGTGCCTGAAATTCTACGTTTGAACAACAAGCAGCTAACAAAAATATTCTTAATGACACTTTGAATGTTATTGAAAATGACCCAAACTTATTAAAAAGGTTAATAACGAAATATGGATTTTTACTTAAGATTCTGAAACGAAGCGCCTCTCGAAGCAGAGGAAGAGCTAGAGTTTCTGATTTCCCGGGAATACATAAAAATTTTAAAAAATTTAAAAACAAGTTATTTTTAAATAAATCAATAATAATTATATAAAATAAGGATGCATATAAATTCCAAAATTAATGCTTATTTATATAATGAGCTAAAAATACAAAAAATATGTAATAAATTGATTATTCATTCTTAAAATAGGATTTCAGAAATCATAAGCAATTTATACTTTTATCACTCAGCCTTGTTCTAAGCTTTGTGACGATCAATCCGGCAGCAGAAAATGCTCTCTTGGCTTCAGCTGACGTTGAAGGAATTGTTTTTAAAGCCTCACATAGTTTTATAATGTTTGTTGAAGAATTTTGAGTCGAGTCGAACTACTGCATCTCTTGTTTCATGATTTTGTTGAGACTAGTACTTTTTTGGTTGAACAATATAAAACTTTTGTTTTAGAGTAAACTGCTTTCTCTAATTTTTCGTCCAACATCCATAGGTTTTTCTTTCAAAATCTAAATGCTCTCTTCTTCTGAGTGCGAAGAGTTGATATTGAATCCTCTTCTTCTCCGAATAGCCTTGTCCCTATCATTTGGGCTTGTCTAACCAAACAATTTTTACGAGGCAATCGCAAAATATCGACTGTAACTGCAGCTGCTTCGTATTTTCTCCCAAAATTCGGGTATTGCATTAATCCTATTAAATTAACGTCGCGTCTCTCATTAATTCTTTGCATTAGAGAATATTTCGTATTTTTCACAAATTCTGAATTTTATTCGTTCAATTCTCCAATAACGAACGAAAATACACCTTCTGCAGTTAGCAAAGTTGCATTTCGAATGCATAATTTTTCTAAACCAATTTTTACTGGCTTTAAACCAGCTACAATAGTAGTCACAGTTTCAAACTCTACATTGGTTCTTTAATGTCAATTAATGTTTTTAAAATTGTTGACTTTATTTCTAAAACTCTTTCAAGCATTGCCAACAAACTATTCCAGCGTGTTTTGGTTTCCAAACAAACCATCTTTTCACAGCCAAACTCTTCTTTAACATCTTCTTCATCAACTTCTACTTCGTTCCCGGGATTTCCCGGGAACGAAGTATAATTCCCGGGAATAGAAAAAGTACAGAAATCTTATGATTCCCCGGGTTCCCGGAAAAGAAACCCTAGGAAGAGCCCATCTTCATCGAGAGCCAATAAAGCTCGAACGAGCAAATCGAAATTCAAAGCAATGACGATTGTTTATTCCCTCGTAATTCAAGAGATTATGTATCTTCACTGAGTTGTTGAAAGGGGTGAAACTATTAAACAACATTAATACCTTCACGATCTTGATGAACTCCGTGAAAGAATAACGAAAAAAAACGCGGCCCGAATTGTAGAAGGACAGGTCATTCCGCATAACTTGTCAAGAAATTTCTAGCGAAGTACAATATCCCAGTTTTAGACCATCCTCCTTTTTCGCCAGATCTTGCAGCCTTCGACTTTTGTCTGTCACCTAAGGTGAAATCTATATGAAAAGGGACAGTATCTGAGTCCGTTGAAACTGTGAAATAGAAAGTGCTACGCCTTCTGAAGGAGCTGACAGAAGCAGACTTCCAGCAGTGTTTCGAATGGAGCGTTATTGGGGATAGAGGAGGGTGTACATTGAAAGTGTTAAAATAAGTAAATATGTATGATATAAAAATAAAATGTTTTACAGCATCAGTCTCGCTATTTAACAGCCACACGTCCAGCCTCTCTTTTTTCATTAAGAGCTGCCTAAAAGTTGAAAAAGTTCAATTTTAATTTTTAATAATAATAATAAAACGAATATAACTGTACAGGAAGAGTAACATTAATTACCGTTACAAAGTAAATTGCATAACTTAATTATCAGTCATTGTAATTTAAAGTTTACGCATTTTTTTTTCTTACATCAGTTATATCAAAATAATTTAAATGGAGTTTTTTCTGTGATACTGAATTAATCCTTTATGGTTTAGTTATATTATTGTTACAGTAATTATTTACAATATAATTGTAAATGTGCAGTTTAGCATTATGAATATATGGCTGTGATGCAAAGTTTAAACGAAAACAAAGCATAATAAGTGTCGTAATAGTGAGAAAAACTTGTAGCTCTCAAAAGTATTATACTTTTATGTAAATAACCAATTTATCGCTTCAGTATTTGGTTTAGAGAGGTAATACTTTTAAAACACGCAATTGTAGAAAGAATTTTCGAAATAATCAGATCAGTTTCCTTTATGAAAATGTATAATAATTTCGAAGATTGTTGGAAGAAAGGAAAGGAATGCATAATTATATTAACTGATCTATATAACCTTTTTGTCAATGTATTTGCTTAGTAAATGTTTAAAAATATAATGTATACTTATAATTACATTTATATCACATATATAACAGTTATTACAAATATGTATATTTGCCAAAAATGCTTAAGTTTATTTAAAAGTTCAAATGACACTGATCTCGAAAGATGGAATTTAAATTTCATTCTTTTGAACATCAATTAAATAAACATTGATACCATTCTTCTTCACACAATAATTTTCTCAACGAGAAAATTAGAGTTCATTCAAGCAATTTTCGAAAATGAAGAATATTATTGAGCTGGTACAAATTACCTCTCATGTTTTCCACAAAGCGTCACAATATGATTCAAACGTGAGCACAATTTATTGAAAAAATGAGTTGCGGCTAAATATTTGAATACAGTTTAAGTAATAATATTTTAATTAATAATTATTCCAGTGGCTCTTATGCTTAAATTTTATGAGATGCGTAATTCATTTCGCAATAATGACAAATTAAATTAAATCAAATCAAACTGAATTAAAAATAACTTTTGTTAGAATAAAAAGTTTAATCCAGTGCATTATAATAATTAGACTCAAATTTCACAGTTTATGTTTCACGAAATAGAAATTTCTGTATTTTGTTACATTTTTAAAAATTAATTACAAAGATTTAAATCATTGAATTTCGGAGATGTTCAATGTTAATTTAATACAGATACTTCCTCTCTCCTTGCACTTTACAGAATCAAAATTTACTTTTATAAACATCTCTTTTCAATAACATAAATTAACGTAACATGAAGTAAAGAAAATCACGTAATTAAAGTAAACATTTACCAGCATAAATTAATTTTTATAAAGGCAGACAAAGCATTTCAGTATTTTGAGTTTATTAGTCGTTAGTAAGCCTGTGATTTCATTACAGAAAGGAACGGTAAATGTTCGCCAAAAATAAAATGTATTGTGGCGATACTATCTTATAGAGGGAAGCGTATATTTCAAGACTACTGAATTTTACCCGAATTAATAATTTTTTCTCTGTAAAAAATGTGTTCGATTATTTCGTCTCCTATACATAAATATAGAAAATTATGTATTCATTTTTAAAAAAAAAAGGTAAAAAATAGCGCATTTTTTAAAAAAAATAAATACTTAGAACACAGTGAAATAAATTATAAGACGTTATACCTGTAGTAGTTTATATTAATATTAGATAATTTCTTCTTCCTGAAAGAGGTTGGAGTTTTTGGGCCCTATTCTTTCACATTAATCAAAGTAGCCTTAAGGATTTCACAAGGAAAAGCCTCGAATTAAATGCCAATTAAGGATATATCTTCATTGAAGATTGGAAAACAAGGTACAAACTGGGTGAAGGGGATGAAATACTTCCTCTCCTATAAATACCAAATTTTCCTCAATGTAAAAAGTGATGTCTGTTTTTAATACACTATTCATTTTAATTTCAATATATTCGTCAGTTTCTTTCTACGATATGCTAGATAATTGTCGTACATCACACACACACATATATATATATATACACGCGTGTGGATGTGTAATGATTTCACTTAAAAATAATTTAATTCCCTAAATTTTCCTATTCTTTAACTCACAGGAAAGTATTCATTCCTACTTCCCAATACCATTCCACTTCAGTTTTTTATTTATACAAGCACGTACGTGTAAAAATCTGCCAAATCAGCTTTTCCCACTGACGAAGACCTCCCCCTGCTAGACTTTTCGTCTGCCGCTTAAGTTATTCAAAATTCCATGATCTAAAGAAAATTCTTACATATACATTCGAAGCAAGTTAAAACTCTCTCTGTTTCGCTTTGGCCGTGAAGGACTAAATCGCGTTGCTGATTGCAAAATGGCCTCTCCCTCATTTAAAAGTAATAAATACACTTGATGCGGATAATTAATGTGGTTATTGCAGCTATGGTGTCCTTTCTATTCATACACACACACACACACACACACACACATATATATATATATATATATATATGTGTGTGTTTGTGTAAAAGTAAAGCATTCAAACTTATTTCCCGAAATCATTCTTTTTTAACCAAATTCATGCAAACACTCGCTATTAAAATCTGCAATGTCAGCTGTTTCCATGCCTTCAGACCTGTAGGGATGATCCATACAGACTTTTTGTCTGAACTTAAATTCTCTCGAAATTCCTCCATTCATCCCACATGTTCTATGACATTTATTGTGAAAGATCCCTGTTATATAATAAAAAACACAGCGAAAAGCCCCCGCTTGCTTTTACTCTCTTGCTCTCAAAATATTATGCTCTGTTCTCTTCTCTTTATCCAACGGCGGAGTTGAAACTCCCGTCATGTGGAAATTGTCTCTCTCTCCATTGCAGTAAAATAATTAATTAAAAATGAAATTGGTTTTGACTGTTTTTACAAACTTAATTAAATTGTCCTTTTAAATATTTAAAAGAAAGGCATTTTATATATATAACACATCGATCAATAACTCCCGAGTCTAAAATTGAAAACAACATTTTTTTTGCAAATTTTTTTTTTATTCATCAACATAACACCTTTTGTTAATCACCTTTTAGGGTGATACAATCGTTCAACCTTTTCCAAATCTTTCCCCCAATTTTTTCTTTCTTTTTTTTCGCAAGAATTGTTTTTGTTGCGCAGTTAAATAACTCTGAATCCTGACTCGTTGCTAGTTTTGTTCCATCAGAGCAATCATTGGCACCCACTTGGAAAAACCTTTTTCACTTCGCTAAAAGTTTTTCCTGGTCGATCGACTTAAAATTTTGACTTCAAGAGCGGGATTGGTACTCTTGAAGACCTGGTTACTGGTTTTACTACGAGGCGCCATCCTGCCATCTCTGGGTTATGATCGGTATGTATGTATATGTAATACGTATATTATACTATATGGTGTTATTGATGTATATATTATGTTGGATATATAATATATATATATATATATTTTGTAATTATATATATATTCAAAATTATATTGCTTTAAATCTTTGATATCTTAACTGCCATACTAATTTCATATGAATAACTGTATATATATTGAATATTTAGTTTATATGATATATATGTTGATATATATATATCATTTTTAGGATGGATTTAGAAATACATGTATGTATATATATTAATATATATATATATATATATATATATATATATGGATGTATATATGTATATATTATATATAATGATATTTGAATATATATATTAATAAATCAATATAAATGTAATGCATCTCCGAGATCACAGTCGTAAATTGAAAAGCCGTTTTTTCAAATTTTTTGTTCATTACAACATAACACCTTTTGTTAATCTTTAGGGTGATACAATCGTTCAACCTTTTCCAAATCTTTTTCCCTCCCCAATTTTTTTTTTCCGCAAAGTCTTTTTTGTTGCGATTAAATTATAAACAGTTTTTCTGAATCTTCGACTCGTTGCTGTTTTTTGTTCCATCGAAAGCAATCGCGGCATCCACTTGGAAAAATCTTTTCATGCTCATTTTTCGGGAAGGATAGTAAATACACTTCCATATGATATCTGTGTCATCTCAACAATCTCGAGGCTTCACTTTACGATCTTTCATTATAATTTTTTCTACTTCACTCACATTTTCCGGTGTTACGGCTCCACAGGTCTACCCGAGCGTTCCGCGTCATTTGTGTCGGTACGACCACGTTCTCGCAAACCTGGACAACAAATCGTTGCTTTTGATGGACAAGAGTCGGGTAACATTTTTCAATCCATTGTTTCGCTTGCAGGTGTTTTCCATTAAAAACAATGTTTTATCAGAACACTGAAACTCGGTTTTTCCATTTTTTAAACAAACTACAAAGACTTTCTCAACCTCAATACTCAGCTGTTTCTGGTCCGATCGACAAAATTTTGGACGTTTCAAGCAAGGTTAGTACTAGAAGACCTGTTACTGGTTTACTACGAGCGGCATCTCTGGGTTAGTCTCGGGAGTTATTGATTGATGTGTTATATATATATATATATATATATAATAATAAACCAAGTATCAAAAATTTAGAACAATTTAAATTTTTTAAGAACCTTTATTATTTTTTTTTAAAATTCAAAAATAGAGAATAATATATTCAATGTGATAACAGACTTTAGACTGTTACGCTAGGTTATTCTAGAATTATAGGTCTAATTATCACCCTCAACAAAATACATTATAAAAATGGTTATAACACCAAAAATATAAATTTAAAAAATTCCGAAAATATAAGTCCAAAAAATAAAATTAAAAAGAAGAACATACAAAAAGAGAAAAAATCTTTAGAAACTAAAACTAAAATTAACAAACTAAAGAGAATAATCCAATTTTCAAAGTAAAACACTTTATGCGTATCAATATTACATACAAAAATATAAGGAAGTGCAAGAAATTTTTTTATAAATTTACAAAACAGAAAGAAATAAAATTTAAGGCAAACATTTATTGACCAAAGATACTTATTAATACTTTATTTCAAATCATAAAAATACACTCGGAAAAGTATAAAAAATGAGTTAAAAATCTCATACGTAGCTAAACACCAACCATCTTGCCACGTAAAGAAATTGTCAAGGAAGTAACAATTTTGAACGTTCCCAAAATGAAAGGCTTAAACTCAAAAAAACAATTTTTAAATATTCTCTCACACACCAACACTAAATTCTAGAAGAAACTAATCAAATATCAGAGACCAGGAAAATTACAAAGTATATTGAAACAAAAATTACAACTAAAAACTTGCACAAAATCAAAAATTAAAAAAAGAAATCCTAAAAAGCGTAAATGATAACTTTATACTAAGAAATAAAAATACTAAGAAACAAAATATAGCAATGAGTGCGCCATTTATCAAAGTATTCCAATACTAAATCTAAATAGAAGTTTTAGGAACAGTATTTAAATAATAAAATAAATGAATAATAAAATCAATATATAATAAAAATTAAAGAAGAAAGTTTTAAAAATTAATAGAAATAAAAAAAATTCAAATAAGCAAAATATTAAAAATTTTAAAAAGGAATTTTTTTTAAAAAAAAATATGAATGAAATCTTTAATAAAATTATCAAGCAAAAATCAAAAATTAAAACAAAAAATTACGATTAACCCCTTTTCTTTGTATTTTAAGCTTTTCTTTCAAAATTAATTGGATAATCAGCTTTTACCTATGTAAAAAAGAAATTATTTAAACTATCTTGAATAATTATAGACATATCAACTAATTTGATATTCTTAAGTAAAAAATTATATAAAATGTCTCTAAATATAATTAATCTTAAGTTGCTAGTAAAGTAACGAACCTTATTATGGAAACAATAATTACCTCTCAAGTTGTAATAGTTACACAAATCATATTACTCTCAATTTCTAAAATAACGTCTAAATATTCGGTTTCATATGAGTTTACATTAATTTTAATCAAATTTAATTATAAAGGGTGAGAAAGATAAATTTGGCTTAATTTGAAAAAATATAAAATCGTCAATATATCTAAATAGCTTCAAATTATTATTTTCTAAAAATTTATAAGTACAAAAATGTAAATAAATATTAGGAAGACTATTACTAGCAGGACCATCTTGAGGTTATATATGCCTTTAATTTGCTTATAATTCTTAAAATTATAACGAATAAAATCTTCCCTTAAAACTAGATTAATGAGAAATATAAATTTCTCACAAGGAATAGAACTATTAATTTTTAAATCTTTAAAATGATCTTATATATATAAATAACTTTGATTAAATCTTCAATATCTATTGAATTAAACAAATCTTCAAAGCCATAATATATAAATATAGTCAATATTTTTTTCTTTCATATAACCAATAATTTTATAATTTATAATGATATCAGTCTTATCAGAACTATCCGTACTATTCTGTAACATCTTTTGTAACATTTTACTTGCTTTATAGTTATGTAAGTATTAAAACCATTAGTTATACAGTTCTAAATTCAATACGTATTTTATAAAATTCAGGAGTTAAAAATATACGAGAAAATTTAACTACATTCAATGTATAAGCCCCTTTTTTGTGAAAAGCTTCTAATTCTATTAGTTATTTCTCTATCACTATTATTTATTTTAATGAAAGCCTGAATATTAATCTGATATTTATTATTCATATTAGCATATAGTCCTTTATAAATAATAGCATAATTAAGAGGGAGACCTTATGAATATAACAAATGAAGAGATTATTTTGTAATTTTTTTTAAAATCTCTCTCTTAGATCTGAAATCTTGCAGTACACACACACATACAAACACATGTATATATGTATATATATATATATATATATATATATATATATTTGTAACGATCCTGTCGACTAAATGTAACATATTGTTTTTAACTAATGTTCAATAGTAATGAATATAATCCATACATGGCCGAAATACTTTTATTTAATTATTGTAGCAGACTTTAGTCGGACTTCGGCACCAAAGGCCGAAGTGAAGTTACCATACAAATCTCAGATGATCATCAGAGAGGGAAGCATAAGAAGAGCAGTAAGAAGAGAGGAGCGCGTTTTTCGCTGTGTTTTACTATTTATATGAGGGAAAATTTAATTAAACGTCTGAGTCCAAACTGTCTGAATGGAGGGACTTCCAGAGAATATAAGTATAGACCCAAAGTCTGGTAGGGATCATCCCTACAGGTTTGTTCCGTGAGAAGAGAGCATTGTCAGCAAATTTTTTAGAACACGTGATTGAATTAATTAAAAAGAATAGGAATTGTATCAGGAAATACGAATGAACATTATCGTTTAAGGGGTATTATTTAAGGGGCAAATTTAGTGAATTAAATTATTGAAGTGAGAAATTAATGGGAATTAAGTTAAATCATTACATATATATATATATATATATATATATATATATATATAT
>BMAW01118769.1:310906-333771 GCA_019974015.1 Nephila pilipes
TAATCAAAATTAAATGATGTCTTTCACTTTTTAATTTTTCTCTAAGCGCTTTAAATAATTCATTGATAAGGACTCGCAAGGCTCTAAAGAATAAAAAGAGCAAGAAAAAAGGAATCGGCAATAATAGTTTAAATATAACATTGAACTTAAAATCTGAACTGTTCATTTTGGATCTTTTCTTTCCATTCATTGTTAACTGATACTGTCCTTAAATTCCATGCGGATTAAAAGTGATTGTTTTGTATTTCACTCTTAACATAGGGGGAGGAAAGAGTATTATCAAGGTTTTCAATTTCATTTGAAATATTCTTTATTTCAAACAATTTCCAAAGACGACCTTTTGGCCCATTTACTTCCTAGGTTCAAAGTGTTATAACTGCTGTTACTTCCGTTCCGAAATTCATATTTAAAAAAAAAAAAAAAAAAAGAAGCTCAAACGCATTCAAAAATGACTGCAGAGTTATGTCTCTCTCATCTACTATAGGTCATTTTACTGCATTTCAGAGGGGTAGGAAACAGTTTTATCGGTTCAGTGGAGGTATTTTCAGCCTTCTTGTACAGAATGTAATCTATTTTTGAGGTATACCGTTTGCCCTGCCTATTGGATTCAGAAGTTCGCTTAAGCCATGCAATACCGGCTACTGCTTCCACTTCCTTCCAGCAGCAGAAAAGCGTATAAATAAAAAAAAATATATGAATACACACACGATTTTGAGTGCAGATTGACATTACAATGTCCTTTTGCAAGATTATTCGAGTTCCCTCTCGATTATGTGTGTGATCACGATAAAAAAAAATCTTCCGTTTTGATGGTGTCGCTTCAGTGACAGAGGTTATTTGACTCTTCTCACACCTCCCCTGTATTGTTTCGCGCGCAGGAAACCCTCCTACTTGACCCCTCTGAGGAGAACCCTTTCCTCTGAGTGATCAGAGGAGCTGAATTAATGCGCATCTGACCAACCGACTATGACACCCTTCAATCTCACCGCAGGGAAGAGAGAAAAAAATTCCACACATCCACCCCGATAACATTGTCTTTTTAATTCCTTTATTCCGGACCGTTGGAGAAAAGACCTCCTTGGGCACCATTCAAGCTGCCAACGGATTAGAATGATAATAGATTCACGCCATGACAGCCCAAGTCAGAGGGGGTCAAAATGCTTCTATGAATACCCTATTTCTTGTGTGTGTGTGTAAAACTTCTTCACTCCCTTGCGAGTTTGGAGACTCGTCAACGTGACGGTCTTGAACCTTTGTAGAAGACGATTTTTTTGCACGTCGAGTCAAGCATGCAAGGGTCCTTTTTCTCCTCCTGTTGGAAGAATTCTTTTCGGCGTGTAAGCGTGGCCGATGCCATTCTCACACAAATTTCTGTCCCAAGGAATTCTTTGAGCCAGCAGCCTAGCCTCCAGTTTGCTCAGCAGAGGCGGGTCTTTGTGGAGCGGACAAGACAAACAGAGGAATGTGTTACGACGTTGCGAACACAAGAAGCGATTGTTTACCAACAGGAGAGGTTCTTGCTAGAGAAAAATGAGAGGGAATGGTAACTGTCGGAGAGTCAACATGGTTCAACGTCATGTTAATCGGATAGCACACTGAATAGAGTAAATAGGGTTCGGGTTGATTAAGGCTGTTTTCGTCTAACGGGAGGGGGGGGGGAATAGAATCCATTATACTTTTTCGATACAAAAAGACTACGCAAGTTAGTGTGTCACATATAAATCCAGTATGCGTGATTTAATTCTCAACTTTTTTAAATAGAATTATTGGCTCTCATAAGTAATTTCTCCGTTACTTTTTAAAAAAGCGCCAAATTTTTGAAACGATGGTAAATCTTCTTTTTGAGACTAAAAGACTGTGCACGAAAATGGAAAATTTTTGGGTGAAAAAAAATTTAATTTTGCACCATACATAATTTTGTTACTTGCTTTTGGATGAGAAATATAACTTGGTATACATATACTCAACCTAAAATTAAATACAGTTATTTCAATAATGGTAAATTTAACAGATTTGTAAGCTTTTATGCAAATTGGTAAATACAAATTAGTAAGTAAAAATAAAAAGTAAGTGAAGTACAGATTAGAAAGTATCGTACCAACTCAGAAGTGTAGTCGTATTGATTATTTGTAATAAATTGTATTGATTTTTTTCCTACTTAATGGATGATGTTGTCATAGCAACGCAGTAGAACATATAGTAAAAATTAAATTATATTATACACTCATTAATTAAAAATCGGGTTAGTTAGACTCGTGATTAAAAATTTGACTTGTCTAACTAACACGATTCATTAAGTACATCTGGTCGAAAAGAGATTTATTTGTGGCAATTTTTATCATTGCGTCACTCTTTCATAAAAAGTCACCATTAACATTAAAGATAGGATATTCTACGCCAGTTTTGCTCAAATGTATAGTTCAACATGAAACTATACATAGCTATGATCAAATGTATAGTTTCTTTTATAAATGTATAGTTGCTTTTATACTAGACAAATATAGTTTCTTTTTTTATTTCACGTTAATATTAATTTTAATGATTTAGAATAACGTCAGAAAACTATTGCATATGTCTCTTAATTTTGAACAACCAAGAACATCTGAGCTTGCATCTCACTGCATTAATAGTGATAAGAAGTATGTAATTAGCAACTACATACTAGGGTGATTAAAAAAATACCTGTTTTTGATGATTGAGGACCATTTGCTGTTACCACTGCCCTCCCAAAAGGGGAGTCAAAACAAATGCGGTACTGATTCATAGGTAAGTTTTGATTGATGCCATGACGAGTCATCGTCATTTTGCTTCAAGTAGTCACAGTCGATGAGGTTTGGATTCATCATCAGACCCCGAAAACTAGCCAACATTCAAAACAATGGGTTGCTTCCGATGAATCTGCTCTAAAGAAGACGAACACAGTCTTGTCGGCAGAAAAATTCTAGCGATGATTTTTCGGAATGGGAATTTCAGAAGTTTCTCAGGGAAAAAAAAAAAAACGATTGATAGACATTATTACAGTGAGTTATCCCATTCAAGGTTTCCATTCCTAATATCACGTTTTCCATTCCTAACACGGGTACTTTCTGTACAGCCCTCGAAAAGGATTGAACAACTGCTTTACTGAATTTAGGCTATTTTAGCGTAATTTAATTTAGCTGCTTAGTTATCATTATTTATAATTTTTATATAATAGGTGGAAGGGATTAAATTGGAGCATTTTCTTACGTAGAAATGTGACCAATTGTTAATTTAATTTCGTAAGATTATAACACATATACCCGTTTATTATATAGCACATCCTCAAAAAAAAAAAAAAAAAAGAATTTTTATTAAAAATACGTTATTTTTAACTTTCAGATACATGTTTATAAATACGTTTAGCAATAAAATATAGCAAACAAAATGTAGAGTTTATTTGATAAAAGAAATAAAGGGGTGTTCCAAGCAGAAATTATCGTATATTGAAATACACCTTTATCATATGTTAGAGATTTCGGTATTAATGTTGAACACCATTTCTTTTAATTAGAAAAAGTGGGTCCTGTTCGTTTGACAAAAGGATAAAAATAGCCTGAAGGGAACATTTCTCAATCTTTTTGTCCTTAATTTACGGACTCCAAACCGCTGACCTCGCTGATCGCTTTAACTAACCGGAAGATGAGCTCAACAAAAAGCTTCATTTTGTGGAAGATTTTTTTCCCATCTTCTAGAGCACCCTCATTCAGCTTCGTTCCGCTCGATGTCTCTTCGAAATTATGGTCTGTGGATAATAACACGACTTCTAGGAGAGCGGGGGGGGGGGGGGGTTTGGATCCATATGAAGCGAGTAAATCCCTTTCTGTTCCTTTCAAACTCCAATTGGGAAGGGAGTAGGGTGTCTCTGCACGGATGAAGGGTCGTGTCATCTTTGGAAGATTTCGAATGGAGGGTTCTATGTCCTCAAGACTATCATGGGAGAAGTCATTCTTCGGGATAAAAAGGGAAGTCAACCGTGATTGGCTTTAAAAAAATAAATTGTCCAATAGAATTTTGTATTCATGTAGTTATGAAAATTATTTTTGATTCCCACAATAAAACTTTTTAAGACCACACATTTCAAAGGGGTAGGTGTTATATATATATGAATCTTGATTACATTAATGAATATTGTAAAACTTTGCAAAATGAAATCCATTGGCGGATTAAGGATATGTCTGAATGGCCTACATCTCAGGATCCTATTCACACACAGAGCCTTTTTCGCGGTCAAAGTAATTAATGCTTTTAATTAAATTATGCTCTATACAAACATTTGTCAGGTGCGTACCCCATAACGCCATCTCAAGTACTTCTTAGGATACGCTTACCCCGTTTGGGAATTGCAGCTATAAGGGTTTATTAACATACTTTTATCGTGTTATTTTCAAAAATAAATAAATAAATCCAAACCTCGCAGCAGAAATTTGCTGAAAAAAATTAAATTATGATAAATTACCTATAAAAACTTTAATATACCATACCATCTTCCAAGTTTTTGTAAAAGCATGTAATCAGATTCTCAAAAAAAAATTTTCCGAATTAGATTTCCTAGAAAGACTTTCTTTTTCATTTTGATTATAAAATATAAAAGAAACCCCAATACATCATCATTTACTTTTCCTTTTATCCTATCAGCGATGTAAGAACGGCATTTAATTCACCTTTCTATATTAAACCAAATCTAGGCGTGGAGCTCCGCCCAAGAGTTCGTCTTCTATCCCAACGTGTAATTGAAACAAGTCACAGGTACCAGGTGATGAATCACCGAGTAATACACATTTGATCCGTTATGGATCGACCATGTGACAGGTTAATCCTACAGGTCTCTGGTCAAAATTTAAATTAGAATTCTATCTGCAAACAACTGCTGGTCGATTACTTGTTCCGTGTCAATATTATTTCCATTCAATTTCTCTGGCTAATTTATAAGTAATGGTTAAACTGTATCTAGAAGGTGTATTTATAAAATAAAACGAGTGTAAAATACCAGATTTTAAAATGTTTTTCTTGTAGAATATATTTTTGTGGCAGCTTTATGAAATTAGTAAGGTAAACCTGTAAGGATTAGACATAATTTTTGTTCAAGTAAAAAATATTCAATTTTAAATATAGTATAGTTTTGGATGGATTGAAATGATTAAAAGAAGTATTTCCGTTTTATTGATTGAATAATGTGTTATCTTTATTTACTTGTATATTAATAGGAGTCCAAACAATGATAATAAATTAAATAGCTCAGCTGGAAATCACTAACTTGCAGAAGACACTTTTGCGAATAGGACACTCGAGGCTTACACATTAGCATCTCTTTGTGGAAGAAGATCCTCCTATGTGTAATTATTGTACTCGTATGTGTACATTGATTGTGAGACGTCTTCACTGATTTTCTAGCTTAAACTCTGTTTGTGAAAAACTTTTTAAGATGTACACTTCGATTTACTTGGCTCAAATAATATTCTAACCACAGTTATTTCAATTTTTACGATTCATTAATTTTTCAAATTCATTGAAATCTATGCAGAACATCACATTATTATACCTATTATTCAAAATTTTTCTTTTATAAGTGTTTTATTTCCCAGTTACCGAATCTTTCAATTGACGAACAGGGCTATGTCACACACCAATGCCTTCCTTTCACAAAGTTCTCTGAACAGAACCGTTAACAGGCGAGCATTCGAGAGCGTTCAACGCAACAAGAATGCAATGAGAATGAACGAATTAGATAGAATGCATCTTGGGGAACTAGAATGAAGGAGAAAAGCTCCTCCAAGCAAGTTCTTTCAGCAGGGATTGAAAATGTGGCAAAGCAGGCTCTGGAACTAGAAAAACTGTTTTCATAGGTCTTCTAGTAGACCTACCAGAGTTAAGGAATGGTAAATATTAAGGTAAACGAATATGAAATGGACCTGGTCCCTTTAACCGGCAGATCTTTGGTTCATTTCGTAATCCATTTCCACAACCAAAAGTAATCAAACACTGAATTGTTTTTCATTCAATTGTATTTTTATTTTCAATCTAATTTATTTCGTTATTTTTAAATTTATGAATTTATTCTAAAACTCTCGCATTTTTATTAGATATGAATTAGAAAGTATAAAAAGCGTTAATATGATGTCCATAATTAAAAGACACAAAAAATTTTCTTATGAGTTTATAATTCTCCCAAAGAATATTTTTATTAAATTCCTACTATTAGCTCACATTCTTCCTATATATATCTTGTTCAAATTTTAAATTGTTAATGAAATACTTTTTATTTATCCACTCAAGTTCAAATACATTTTTTTTAAACTTGTAGTGGATGACACTTGATGCTTATACAGTTTTTTCAAATATTAATTCATTTAATTAAATTTAATTGGTGAAAATGCAGTTTAGCCCAACTACTTGGCGTGATTTCAAAAATTTCCAAACTTTATGATTTTTTTTGGCTGAACATTAAGTCCACGAAGCGGACCAGGGTAACCACATTTGGCAAAATACCGTCAAATAATTCCTGTCGCCAAGGGTAGTTGAACTAAACTGTATTCCAACCATTTAATTTACCGGATGAATTAAGAAACAAGCCAATGCTTCTAATATTGTCTTTTGACTTACAATGGCAAAGATGGTAGGGTTTCAGTTTAGAATCTTCATGCCTTCTTATCGAATCTCGTCGAAGCATAAAATTTTTTTATTTGATTTTCAAATAATTAATTTTAGTTTTATATGGGAGAAGAAAAATTCTCTTATATAAGATATTTAGCAGGATATAAATTTAGGAATAAATACCGTCAGTGACGAAGCGTGTAGATCGCTGTAAAAAAATTATTTTGAAACTTAATATTGTGATTCTGTCATATGTATATACATATTTATATTAATTGTAATTATTTAATAAAAAGTAACTAAAATAAAAAATTTCTTTGTTGACCTAAGTAGGAATTGACTTTTAATTTTTTTATATTACTTGTTTTGATTATCAGCATGCATTCTAGGGTTTATAACGTGAGATTAAACGAAAATGTTTTGTGACACAAAGGTTTATATATATTGATGTAAAGTCATTTACACACACTCACATTTATGTATATATATATATATATATATATATATATATATATATATATATATATGTTCAGCTTCCATATGTTTGTGTCCGCAAAACTCAAAAAGTTTTCGATTGATTGACTTGAAATTTTTATACAGCGTTACAATTTTATAGATTTTTTATTTTTTATTTTTATGTACTATTTATCCCATAGGAACGGGAAATTCCAAGCATTTCGCGAGGTTTAAATAAAAACGATTACATCTGACAAATGACTATACATATCACATTTTTTCACTTAAACAAAATTATTTTCAATCATGTGTCAAATACTTATGATTTTAAAACAAACATGTAATTAGATAAGTAACACATTTTTTTAACAGTCGGTAGTCTGGCTCACGGCTGTCACAGGTGACCAGCTCCTGTCAACATTTTACTTTTTTGCTTTCTGTAGTCAAAATTTTTCTCTTTAATTTTTCTTACTATAATGTAAATAGTAGAAATAAAAGTCTGTGAGGAAAAAAGTAATTACTATGATCAGTTGATTGACGTGCATACAACATTCAAAATATTTAATCAAAGGTTAGAGCTAATTTGATTTTATCTGAGAAGTGATTTGATTATCTGTTTTCAAAAAAATGAAGATGAGTTGATTTCATATTGAACATCGTATTCAATTAATTTCTTTTATTATGAAAATAATTTAACAGTCTGTTTTTGAAAAATAAAATTTGAGTCACTTTTATTTAGGTTGTTGCATTTAATTCATTTCGTTCATTTTTTCGCAGTTGATCGTCTTCTGTTTTTCCGTCACTCATAGTATGACTCACATTTATTAATAAACTGTAAGGTCTCGCCCGCGTTCTAACATAGGCCGTCATTCTCTACGCGCAATCACAGAACGTCAAAGAAGATCACACCGCATTGATGTAGAATGGTCATATGATGATGATGAAAATGTCAGAGTTAAAACTTCTCAAAGGTGAGTAGAATTGGCAAAATAGAGGGAAGAAAGATTTTAAGTCTTATGAGAAGAACGGTACTTTCTTCTCAATAACGCCAATAAGTAGATCGCGAAGAAGCATGTAGATGCAATAACTGAATGATCGAGCTTCATATCACCTCATTGCTTTTTCATAACATAAGAACCGGATATTCATTAGAATACCTCGTGTAAAGTAGCTCATATCGGAAAAATGGATAAAATTAGTTCCGCAATACACAACAAAAAATTTAAAGGAGAGACCCCGGGAATGAGGAAGCTGTCTGAATTTCAGCAGCAGAAATAACCACTGAATATTTTGTTACTGGAACATTTCCTCAAAAAAATAAGAAAACACAATTCAGGTTTTCAGAAGACTTCATTCGGCGCTTGCGTTATAGCGGAGCATTTTATGCCGACATTTAAAATTCGGGGACAAATTTACCACAGAGCTGGCTCTTTGCTTCCTTTTCACAGCAATAACCGTAAATTTCTAAAGATCTATTACATGGGAGATCAAAAGGACCAATTGATTATTCGCTGTCAAATCTCTATTGGAGTCAGAAGACATATTATTGAGTCATTGCAAAAAATATTACAAGGCAACAATCAAAAACAGCAAGCGAGTGCGTCAGACGATATAAAGCTCCAACAATTGATGAGGTAGCAATTGTAATGGTTGAAGAATTTCATCCCCGAGGTATCGTTTTGCAGCGCAGAAACGAGCAACTACAAAGAACTGTTGACACTCATTGGTGCTACGATCCATTGCAATATCCAATTACATTTCCAAACGATCAAGATGGTTATCATTTGAGCATCAAAATGATAAACATAGTTACAGGGGAGTACACAGACAAAAAGTTAGTTCAATTATTATTATTCTTATGAGATTATGGTACGTGAAATAAAGATAACCATATTCTGAAATGTCGACAGCTTTTTTCACCAGTACACCTCCGACATGTGCGTGAAAATAGAGTCGAATCGACTACTGTTCATTAAGATAAAAATCAAAAGAAACTAAGTTCAAAAGAATACTCGCATTTTCATTTGAGAGATTTGATAAGTAGTGAGGGTGATATAAGCAGCATACTAAAGGTGACCATATTGTCGGCAACATATATTGGTGGTCCGTGACATAATATACACGAATATATGCAGAATGTATGTGAAGAATATGGTCGTAATGACTTTTTCATTACATTTAAATGAAATCCAGGATGTGACGAAATAAAAGAGCTACTACATTCAGGACAATCTTCTACTTATAGCCATGCGTTTTCAAACAAAAGCTAAAGGTTTTAATTAATTTTTCATCATTTCACAACACTTTTTCGGTGAAACACAATTATTGGATGTTCTCTGTTGAGTGGCAAGAGAGAGAGAGGGGGGGGGGAGAATTGGCACATGTGTGTGTGTGTGTGTGTGTGTGTGTGCGCGCACATTTTAATATGATTTATTGGGAAGATATTGCCAAATGAAATCAATAAAGCAATATCTGCCGAAATACCAGATTCCACAATTGATGAAGAGTTATTTGAAGTTGTGACCACAAGAACATGATACACGGACCATGTGGAGCAATCAATATGAATTTGCGGTGTATGCTCGATGGAATATGCTCTATACGGCATCCTCGAAAGTTGTTAAGGGACAGAAATACTGGCAATGAAGGTTACTCATTATATCGATGATATATACAGAATACAAAGGAAAAGTAAATACTTTCAAAGTGAGAGGAAATGACATTGAAGGTGATAATCGTTGAATAGTTCCATATTCGCCATATTTATCGAAAACTTTTAAGGTATAAATCAACATTGAGTATTACAATTCTGTTAAATCGATAAAATACATTTACAAATACGTCGACAAAGGCAGCGATATGGCCGTGTTTGGAGCACCAACAAGAAGTAATTTAGATGAAATCTCAAAATACCTAATCAGCGGATATATTAGCAGCAATGAAGCAGAATTGTATGTTTTATAATTTCAAATCCATGAGAGGGATCCAACTGTCGCTCACCTTGCTGTTCATTTTGAAAATGGACAAAGAATGCATTTCACAGAACAAAAGATACAGGACAGAGTAACAAATCCACCGAACACAAAGTAACAGCGGTTTTTTTAATTACGTCAAACAGATGATTTTGCAAGAACTTTGATGTATGCAGAGATTCCGACTTATTACACTTCGAACGCTACACAAAGGAATTTTGAAAGAAGAAGAGAGGCAAAGCAGTAGTTGAACAACCTGGAATATTTTCATCAAATGCTTTAGGAAGAATATTCACGGTACATCCGAACAGCGCAGTATGTTTTTTTTCTAGTTCAAAATAATTTATATACTTGCGAACAGTGGAGGGAATAGTATACTAGCATAATACAAAATTGGAGTGCGGGTGAGGTACATAATTTGGTGGCAACCGACAATCATTGGGATAAGTAAATTAAGGATTTATCCACTACTTCTAATCCATTTCAAATATGTGCTCTGTTCGCAATTATTTTATCCACAAGTTTTCCGTCACAGCCAGAACAGTTGTGGGAGAAATACAAAGACAAAATGGCAGAAAATATTCTGCACAGAAAGCGGCAAGAATCATATAATCGTGGCTTGTATTTCACGGAAGAAATATGCAATAAATCTCTTATTGTTATTGTGGATCTTTGTCTTGCAATGTGTGGCTAGTTGATGGCCCAATTGTGTGTGATAGCAGTACCTAATACACGGAGAAAAAAGAAATACTCAAAAATGAATACCCAGTCGTACTAATTTTGAAATGAGTATGTTTGGTCTGTTTGTATCAGATTTGAACGTATATCTTCAACGAATGTAAAACATTGTAATTATGTATTCAAAAAAAAAAAAAAAAAAAAAAAAAAAAAGAGGGAAATCAACGCTCTCAAAAAATTATTACAGATATAAGGACTTTAAAAATTCCTTTTATATGCTGGCTACATATTTTAAAAATTGGAGCTAAAAAACAGATATGGTTCGCTTAAATATTTCGAACCATATTTCGTATTTACCACGCTACACGCGGAAGAACACATGAATTTTAAAATGTGTACGTACCACGATTCAGTATTTATTTACATTTTTTATATTATTGAAAGCATTCTAATTTAAGGTAATTACCTACATTTAAAACGTGACATTTGGTCAAAAAGTCGATTTTTTTATATTCACTGTCTTTTATTAAAGCCTGATTTCTGGGCTTTCTAGAATAGTTTCAGTTTTGTTTCTATTTTACTTAGGACTTGAGTTATAAGCATTTTAATAATAGTCTGTGTCAATTTTTTTGGAACTGGAAGTGTAATATGAGAAAGAGTACCAAAAGAAATTTTTGTTTGTTTGAAAACTGTGAAATTGGGTGCATGTGACATAATTATACAATTTAATAGAGGATATCAAGGCTGCTTTAACCCCTTAACTAAGATGAACATTGAAATTTCGGGCTACTTCATTGCAAAGGGATACGAAAAATAGGAAAACAATCGAATCAGGGATTCGAACTGCCTTACAACACCTGTTGTATGTAAGCGTAGAAAAGTTTTAAAGGCCATTAAGAAGAAAAAAAAATAACTTATTTAAGTTATACAGACAGTGAAGTTTACAAATCAGGGGCCTTTTAATGTTAAATTTTTAATTAATTGGGTAAGTTTCTGCGTTGAAATGTATTTTTAGCTTTTTCTGAAAATCAAAGTTTTCATGTTTTGCTTCAGCGTAAAACATAATATTGAAAAAGGTTATGCATATAATGTTATGGAACTTTTGTGTAATATTTTATGGAGATGAATTCTCGGGATTTGAATCTCTCCTATTGTTGTAATTCTGTTATTTTGCATTTTACCTGTTGATAAAAGTAATGAATTATCTCAAATTTTTACTGTTTTTCTGTATGTTTAAAGTACGACTTCCTATAAATATTTAATTATCAGGGTTATAATTGTGAGAGAGGTACAAATCCTGAAATAGATTCAAATCATCATTATAAAATTTACAGAATCGAAATATCTCTATTTAAATTTCAGTTTTGGTGTTTTGCACAAGTGTCACTTTACTGCTATTTTTGTGTATCTTTTGAGCTAAAATATTAGAATTTTTTTTAATTAATTCCAATTTTACATTTTTAAGTTTTTATCCATGCCCTATAGTATGATGCATATAAAAAAAGTTATTTTTTCCCATTATTTAAAAAATCATCTTCGAAGGAAGACTGATTTGCTAACATTTAAAAAAATATATTTCTTTACTTTAATTAATAATTTTGTTCAATAAGATTATTTCAGATATATTTATTTTGAATATTTGTTAAAATTGTTTGGTAATTTTGTTGGTTTATATATTGAGAATTTTCAAATTTGAACGAAAAATTAATTAAAAAATAATTCAAGGTTTTTAAAACATTGCATATTTGAAAGGTTATATTGAAAAAATATACAGAATGATTCTATTATGTTTCAAGAATTGTTATTGATCAGTTTAGAAAATGATTTTCTTATGAGTAATTATTTGTGTGTTGCAAACTATCCATAATATTTTATTGTAATCGTATCTTTAGAAACTTTTTGACTTTAATTCGCACATCATTGTTAAAAATTATTTTCATACATACAGAATATTTGTGCATGACGTTGAGAATATGTTATAGAATTACATATTGGTACTTCAAAGCGAGATAATATACACACAGAATAAAATGTTGACAAAATTAGCTTTTATTCTAGATTATTCTTTAATGAATTGAAGTAAATTTCAAATGCTTTATGACAGGAGTAAGATATTTCAGAATATATTTTTTTAAATAACATGGTTTTAATTAAAACTCATATTTAATGTGTATTTTGGAACCATATTTTCATAGTCTAATCAGGCATTCTTCCTGTTATGTCTCACTGTTCATCATATTATAAGAGATTGTTTGGTGTTTCATTACTGTTGTCTCCCAATTTTTAAATTATCTGTTTTAAATTCATATGACTTAGGTTGAGGAACCACTACTTGTTTGTAATTCAAAATTTGATTTTTGCATAGTTAAGGTTTTAACACAGACATTTCATACCTTATACATATACATATATATATATATATATAAATGTTGCAAGAATTTAAATAAATATTTGGTGCAGTATATTCAGATTTTATTTTATGCATGAACTCTAACATTCCGGTACACAAAAAAAATGAAACAATTTCTTTTGTATTCGATGCATGACACAAAAACTATAGTTATGTTCTTCATTAAATTGTAAAAACTCTTATAAATGTTCAACATAGAACAAGACCAAACATATTATTTAGCCCTTTTATTTGTTGATATCTGTATTTTTATTCACGCAATTTAACCACTTTATTCATGCACTTCTTAAAGTTAATGTTTTTAAAAAATGTGCTTGTGCCGAGATGGATTACAAAGTAAAACCGAGGTTCTGGTGTTGGCTGAAAGAAACAAGAATCACATTTGAACGACAAAGCAACGTAACAGATTGTTAAGTAGTATTCAAGATTTATAGAATGTAAAATTCTCTATTTCCTCAAAATTCTGTTTTTTACACCCGACTGTATCATTTCTATTCAAATATAATTTCAAAAACTAATATTTTATACATATTTCTTAAAATCAGATTATCACTAATATAAGTTTTAATATGTGTTTTGTTATTCACAATAGTCAGAATCTTTTCTGCACTTCATTTTACATTAAAACATATAAGAAAAATTGTTTTTGATTGATAAATATTACTTTGAGAAAAAGAAAAATAATTAATGCCAGTTATTAATAAATTTGAAATTTATATAGAATTTACATATTCATACGCTTCTCTTATTAAATACTGTTGAAATCTTTTTGAAACATTACAATCAACTTATGATTAAATTAATTTTGTTTGCAAAACACATTTAAAAAAAATTTAATTCAAGGCACGGAATTGCACCTGTTTAAATCATAAATCGTTATATAACTGTTACAGCTTAATTATGTATCTTAATTAAAAGAGAAAATAGTTTAATAACATTGGTTTACTTTTTAAACAGTTTTAGTTTAGTTTTTATTAACGTCGCACTAGAAGCAACATGAGTGCTATTTTCGACGGACCGCGTAATTTTGAGCCACGGTCAAGTGACGAGGATGACACCTAAGCTGGCAACCCCCTCTCCTAACATCTACACCATGGGAGGACTTTGGGCCCCGAACAGATTTAACGTGCATCAGCCCCGGCTACACGGCGGGTCTTTGGCGGCCAAGGGTTGAACTCGTGACTGAACGAAAACCACTCGCCACGTATCCGAAACCATGACCACTAGGCTTCCGCGGCCACTACTTTTTAAACAGAATCAATCTCATAAATATAAAGTTTTTATACATAAAATATACTAATATTCCTCATAATGTTTCCATGATATTTGCAATAACTTATAAAACAACTCAATTTTCTGCATGCATAAGAAACAAACTATATATTTTTACCAAAACTATATATTGCTTCTAAAGACATAAATATAATTCTTAATGAACTGAATTGTTTCTGGAACTACTAGTTAGCTCAAATTTCTTACACGTTTGTTTTGAAAAGAATTTAGCTTTTGAATCGAATCTATTTTCGTTAATTAAACATTTATCAAACCACCCAAATTGATTTAAATTTGAAGTATAAGTTCAAAGTACAGTTTATGATCACATAACAGTTGAATTTTTGTTTCTAAAAGTAACAGTTTTGTTACACACATTAAATGAAAGAATTTTGATTCGAAGTTATGTAACAAAAAATTCATAAAGTGTATGCTAAATAGTATGTAAGATGAAGAAAATGGTATTTGCAAATGAAGGAGTGCTTACTTAAGTCCCTTAAAATTTAAGTTGATACATATATTTCTGTTTAAAATTCATATTCTATACAACAATAGTATCGAGAATAAATTCAAAACATACTCACTTGACTGCTTGTTACAGTAACAGATTCACAAATAAAAACACGATATACTAATTTTTCTATTCCCCACTTATATTTGATACAGAAATATAATCAAAAATGAGTATGTGAAGTTTCCATTTTGAGTACGTTCCTGTTACTAAAAATAAGTAAGTGCGAGTCTTTAATTTGAATACGTTGGGATTGGATTCATTTTGAGAATGTGAAGTATTCAAAAGTGAATACTTTGTACTCTATTTTTAATACCCATTATTCGCAGTGTAGGTCCGTCTGTGTAGAATTGCTCACAGAGCTATCATACAACAGTAATGACTTACAACTATTCGTCCTGGGAAGTACACCGAAAGTCTTTCAAGAACATAAGGTAGCATTTGATACGATCATAATACTGTGGCCAACAAATCCGGTGGATCGTACTTTTTAAATATCTGAGGTGGAACGTTAAATGCAAAAACGTTCTTGATTTTCTTAATGCTTGCTAAAATCTGCTCAAAAGGCGGTGGTACCTGCTTCTTCAGGTATTGTTGCCACGTTGATGGAAGGAAGTAGATCAGTGCATCCAGCTGTTAAACTGCGTGCAAATCACAGAAAAACCAACATGTAATATTTCTAAACATCAAGAAATGGGAGAGAGTTTTCGAGGGAGCAAAATCATTGTATAGGATGAATGTACAATGCATAACAAGAAGTCATCGGAAGCATTAGATCATTCGTTGAAATACTTGCGAAATAATCAGATTCCATTTGATGAAGCATTGGTGTTACTATTCAGTGAAAAAGCCAAACGCTTCTAATGGTACTTCGCTCAACACCAGCTGATGAATTGGATGTCTGTTTGAAATATTCAACTTTTGGGAGCTTAGTAAGAAATACATTTAACAATGAAGATGAGAGTTCAAAATCAAAAAGATCCAATAACTGCCATATTTTCAAGACAATTTCGTAGTCAAAATGGCAGTGTACTTACAACCCAGGAATGGGAAAAATCACTTTCACTTTCTGTAACATCTAAATTCAAAAGAAGAATTTATAGACAAGGTATTCCAAAGCATCGAAACGAATTATTAGAATCACGCATGATCGAACCATTCTGGTGTCCAAAAACATTGACGTACACGATATGAACAACATCATTTGAAATTGAATAGCAGGTGAAACAGTTGCATACAAATCTATTGATTTCGTACTGGATCAAAATGGTAGTGAATTTTCCAAAGAAATTTCTAAATTTACTCAATGTTCCTGGATTACCATCACACATTCTAAATTTGAAAATTCGAGTGCCAATTATAATACTCCGAAACATGAATCAGCCAAAGTTATGAAATGGTACACGACTAGAGGTTAAAAGTTTGATGAATAATCAATTTCAAGCAACAATGCTGGTTACCTCCATAAAGGTGAAGACGTATTTCTTCTGCGAATACTACTCATTCCGACACACACACACACACAGAGAGAGAGAGAGGAGAGAGAGAGATACAGAGTTCTCTCTCTCTCCCCCCGCGCGCGCGAGCTCAAACAGTTTCAATTTAAAATATGCCTTGCATTCGTTATGATTATCAATAAAGCTCAAGGACAATCTTATGAGTGTGCAGTTTGAATTTAGATTGGTTTGGTTGGTTTTATTAACGTCGCACTAGAAGCAACATGAGGGCTATTTGAATTTCGAAAACAAATGCTTTACTCGTGGACAATTATATTTCGCTTGTTCTAGAGTCGGTAAACCATCTGATCTTTTTGCTTATGCAGAAAAAAGACAAACAAAAATATAGTCCATTAAATATCTTTACAGTAAGAAACGATTTTCAGTGAAAAACATTTCTCTTTCTTTCTTTTCATTCCACATCTACGCAAAGGTATTAAACTAAATTATGTGTTTTCTCAGTGAATATATATGTTCATTAGAATACTTTTATTTACTTCCCCAACAATTAATGCCACTGAGCCACAGCGAAGGGAGGCCGGGGGGTTTCCAGCCCACCGGTCAAGCTTCGTTATTGTATAATGTATATATATTGATAAACTTGACCAAATGTAAGAATGATTTACAAGAAAACAATTTTTTTAGGAAATTTTTGTTTCTTTATTTTGATTCTTATTATCGTGTATTAGGAAAGCAAATAAAGGTAGAATAGGAATATATATTTTATGTAATATATTTCCTGTGTATTTTATTAATTTATTCCTCTTTTACTAAAATAGCAAATAATTAAACAAATTTTTGCACTTAGTATTTAATTTTTGCAAATATTCTCTGCAAACTAAATTAAAATATATTTATTTATTATTTTGTGTGTTTTAGCACGATTATACTATCTTATACATTGCATATTAAAGCATTTGAAGCGGATTTTTTAATTAATTATTTTTCTTATAAAATATTAAATTTGCCTGAAATTCACAATACTTTTATGATATAAAAATGATTACAAATTATTTTTAGTAGCATTTGCTTTGATTAATTAATTTATTTTTAATTCCTTAAATGTACAAAAAATAGTCGTATTGAGAAATTTCCAAAGATTCATTATTTTCACTGTCTGCCAATAAAATTAGAAAACTATGTTCTATTTAGAAGTAGTTTAACTAAAAATATAATTTTTTTTATAAAATTCAATCGATTTGATTTTTCCTAGAATTTATAAAGTAATTATATGTAGAAATTATACAGCGTTAAATTCATTCGAATATCTTTAAGAGTTTGTTAGAGGAATCTAAAAAACAAGGGGATCTTAGAATAGCTTTAAAATGAACAAGAACGAAAACAATTAATCCAAAAGAATAGAGATTCCTATCTGTAATTATTTGTGCAGAATCCCGACCATAATTTTCGTTAAACCTGAAAAATGTCGACAAACGAGGTTTTATTTCGTCAATAAAGGGAAGTATCGTAAACGATGTGATTTAATGTGAAATCAATTCAGTTTTTACACTTTTGCGCTCTCTCTGTTGTTTTTTTTTTTTTGCCATGTCTATGTATGTAACTTTGTTTAGCACCTTATTTACAATAGAGTTCTATCAACTGCTATCACTAGCTTCTATCTTCATTTAAACATTTTAAAGTTAACTATCGTAATAACTTTGTAGATCTGAAGATTGCGGGAATTGACCAAGTGATGCAATAAAAGCATTGAGGAACTATGAGCCACCCCTTAAATTCACATGCATAAGTGGTGTCGGATTCACAATGAAGAGGAACCATACGTTATTAATCTTGAACGCAAACAGAGATTTTAGACCGCAAAAATGTAGTGTGAATGCGGCTGGAATTGCGTCAACTTTTATGGGAGACGAGAAATTACACAAGTACCATTTATTGATTTTTTTTTCCCTTCTCATTGATGGGCTTTTTATAAAATGTTTTGTTCTGTGAAAGGAGGCAATTTGAACACTTTTCGCACAAGAAGCAGAGCTATAACTTTTTGGTGAATCACTAGAATTAAACTCGTAGTCTTGAACTGCGATCAGATAACGAGGTTGACATCTCAGCTGAGAGGTATTCCATTCCCCTCATCCATGCCCAACTATAGTGAGGACTTTGATCCCCGAAGATTTTATATAGGTCTGTGATGATACATGATAGTCTTCGGAAGAACAACAGTCGTACACGTTACCCAAATGGGTTACGAATTTGTAGCTATCTTGGTGAATATCAGAGGGATTTAATGGCACAAAACCAAGATGTGATTATTCGGCACCAAACAAAGTAAGAAAACTAAAAAATCACTAAATCAAAATCATTATTAAAAAATAAAAATAATAAAAAAGTGCTTAAAAAAATTTAATTCTGTGTGATGTATATATATATATATATATATATATATATATATATATATATAACCACGTCCCTTAATATTCAATTAATCCATTTTTCTGTGACAAGAATTAAAACACAGTGATGCCTGAGTTGAAATAATATTTCAGACGTCTAAATAAAGTCACAGATGAAAGCGTAATATATAATACGTCCGAATCTGTTTCTTAGTGGGTTATAAAAGGTGAAAGCCTTCCATTTCGACCAAGAGTGTGGAATCCTCAAAACCATACAGAATGACATCATCATGCTCCGTAATGTTTGGTTTCATAAAAATGTTTTTTTGTTTATGTAGACTCATTTTTATTTACATTTTGGATGCATTTTCTTATGAAAGGTAACTTAGAAAGTGAATTTTCTGTTTTTTCTTTTATTTTTCAGAGCTATACCAAAATAAAAATTGACAACTGAAATCTTTTTATTTTAAGAATAAGTAGAAGAAGAAGGTAACGCGAGTGCCTGAGTGGATGAGTACAATACGGAAAATGTAGTAGTTTAAAAAGATAAATAAGGCATTGGATTAGAGGGATATGGTATAACTATTATTTCACGTGGGTTTGTTTGGAAAACAATTGAAACAGTAGACGCACCTATGCATAAGAAAGTGATGCCGAAGGCAGAAACAACTTCTTAGCTTCTAAGAAAGATATATTTTGTTACCTTACTTAGAAACAAAAAAATTACAAAAAACTTTAATTTCCTGTACGTTATTTTTAACAATCATTGTCGGAAAGCTTTGGGATTTGAAGAATGGAACTACAAACAGTTGCCACCTTTTAGATTCTACAGTACAATCGCACCAGTATAACCAACGGAAGCACATCTACAATATGTCTCTTGTCCACGCTATACATTTTGAGAAAATGCATACCTCAAGCAGTGAAAACGATTAAAAACAGAGGGCGGACGGGACAACGTAAATAACCCACAATGACGCGAATCGATTATTGAAAAATGATGAAAATTGGGACTAGATGCGTTTTTCGAAAGGAAAAATCCGCTTGACATTTATACCATCCTAGTCCAATAAACCTTCGAGGTTCTCGTCTCAAATGCCTAAAGGTGGTCGGATACGGATATAACAAAGCTGAAAGTAATTAGTGAATTAAGAAAAACAGCAGTTGCAGATAGATTTTTAAAAAAAATGTAAGCGAGCAGGAAGATTTTTGTCAATAATGCAGATGAAGTTTCAATGAGTGATCTTCAGACCTAAGTTTTCTTATATTTTTAGATTGTCTTCAATGACTTAAAATCCTTTTTGTATAGCAAAAGGAGACTTTTAGGCCAGGGCTTTATCTGGTAAAGACAGAATGAGGTATTAAACGTATGTATTAATAAAATTAATACTTAATGTATTATTAATAGCCGGTGACCATCACCAGGACAGGAAAGTAACTGATTCATAAGCTGGGAAAAGTATTCACCTAAGCGTACCTCCCCCCTCAATGGAGTCCAACAAGGGAGGAAGTTTGCCGGTCAACCTAGATCGCCAAGAACGGCACTAACCTGAAGATTATTCAATATGTAGCACTGTAGCATCAGGATGAGAATTCCCCGAGAGACTTGATACACCCTTTATCTGTAGCATTAACTATACAGTTGTGTCCCTTTGCGAATTCCGAAGAAATCTCAAAGAAGAGTAAAGACCAGGCCGATTGACAAAAGACGGGGCCCACTTCTGACATTAGTCTACAGGACAGCTTGAGTCGAACTGAAATCTGAAGGTATTCCAGAGCACCACTTTCTTTCTTATGTGAAGGTTGCACGTGACAAACATACAGACTGGAAAGTGAACAGAATTAAGAAACACATACATAAATAAATGTAAAAATAAAGGAACTCTTGAATTACAAAATAAGAAACACAAAAGTAATTTTAGTAGGGCGATAAAAGAAGAAACAGAAAAAATGGATCGTATAAATAACGGAAAAAACACGTGCAATTGTGTTCTAAAAGCAGGAAAAATGAAAAAAAAAAAAAGAGAAGAGTTGATTGATAAGAAGGAGGTCCTTGAAGAGACTCAACCAATCAGACTTAGTAGCCCGTATTGAAGAGGGGTGCCATCTCAGGTGTCGTCCTCGTCCCTTGATAGGCTCAAAATTGCAAGGCCCGTCACAAACAGCACTCACGTTACTTCTTCGACGTAAAAACCCAATCAGTCTAAAACAATCAATGTCCAGGAAGAGTATTATGGATATGGTCAGAAACAGCAACGACAAATACAGCAAAAAGGCTTTAATTAAAAGGGCTTAAGATTCAATTTAGGGCCTACCTAGTTATTATGGATTTATTCAGTTTAAAGCTAAATAGACCCCATATTTAATAGTCAGTCTTCCTATATTTGAAATTCTTTAAACACGAATTGATGCTTTCAGCAAAGAACTACATAAAATCCTATTTACAGACGCAGGTATTTTGGAATACACTAAGTTTCCGTTATGATCAAGGATATGATCCAAATGTACATTGAAGAGAGAATTTAAAAAACCATTTGATTGGAAACTTGAAGAGTCAAGGAAGGAAAGAGTGTGTGAAACACCTATAATTTTTTTTTTAAATGTAAAACTGAAAAGGAATATATTTGCTTGATATGGTTGCCTTATCAACTATTTATAATTAAACTACGTTAGATAATTTTAAGATTCTCATCTGGAAAAATGTATAGTTTTTAATGAAATAAATGAATACCTTTTCCAGCAAACATTCAAAATACTTGAAACTTTGTATCATTTGTGTGGCATGAGAACAAAACAAAACAAAAAAAATCTTCAAATGAAACTTCCTATGAAATCAAGCACGTACGAGTAAAGAAAGCAATTAAAATTTCTCCAGAACAAAAATTATGAAAGAGAGGCATCATGTTGTCGGAAAGAAGTGATTGATAACCTTCTTTAGAACTTTTCATTTCCCCATATGTTCTAAAGGTTCAATGTCAAATTCAATTCCATTCTCATTCATTAAATTCAGTTACGGACGTCTCAAGTAAGAGCTTTTTAACCTTGTTTATCCGTAAATGTTAAGTAATAGGAAAATAAGTTCAACGTGAGATTTCCTTAATTCTCTTTGATGTACCCTTTCTTAAAATAAATCCTAGTAAGGCAGCTAACGAGTGTAAAGACATCTTTAATACGCCTTCACGATGAAGTTGAATTACGGGGAAAAAATAATATTAACGTATAATTAAATTTACACAAAAACATGGAAAAAATATATAAAAAAGTGTTTTAGCTAAATTTATGTTTAGTATCGAGTATGATAGTAATGCCGATCAGGAATAAATGGAGGATGGAACGTAACAGGAATAAATGGAGGATGATTTATATTTAAAAAATAGGGCAGATAGAAAAACAGAGCCACTAATGAGATTTAAAATTAATATAAGACTGTGACAGATCAAATTTACTCGTATCTTTAGAGCCCTAAGGTTTTTAAGATAATCAAATCTTTATAATTTGGCGCCAAAAAATACAAAAAAGGTGACAGGGATTTAAGGGATTTTTTTTTTAATCCTATTCAGTTTCATGATTCATTGATTAGAAGCAATATGATGACTACTGGAGATGGATTTCATCTCCACGGTCAAGTGACAGAGAAAGCGCGTAAGCTGGTACACTCCCCTTTCCTAATTTTTAAACGGGAGAACTTTGAACCTCCATCGATTTAAAGTGCATCAACGTTACTACACGACGGATGGCATCAGGGCTCGAATCTAAGGCTCGACTGAAACACCACCGGTCTTGAGCTATGAGGCAACTCGGCTACCGTAGTTTTTCCGCCTTTGTAAATAATACGGTCTGCCTTGAAAAATGGCTATTCTCTCGTAAAATGTTAAAATTTATTCTTTATTAAAATTTCATTATCAGATATTTAGGATTGAATTTAACAAATGTTGAATTCATCGTTTTCATTTCTGGAAAATATAAGTTCCATAAACACTTTATTTTCCCTCGGCTGTGCCGTAAACAAATTCGGCTAGAATTCTTGATAAATTTTCAAACAAAAGAAAATAAGTCTTGTTTAGATCGCTTAAGAATTCCTACTGGGAAGCGTATAAGATGAATCGAAAA
>BMAW01118777.1:0-15096 GCA_019974015.1 Nephila pilipes
TATATATATATATATATATCTGTGTGTGTGTGTAATTCTTTTTAGAAGCATTTTGATATATCTCAGTCATGTCAAACACATCAAAGCAAATGTCAAAATTTCACAGGGTGTGTCCTGTAACACCGATTCAAGTTCCTTATTCCTTCTTGTAATTCTTTTAAGGTAATTTAGTAAAGTACAAAGGATTTCTCAATTTTCTTACCGTGTTAGACCAAAACCGTATTACGAGTTGCAATGTTATATGAGGCTTCTCTCAATTTATACTATTGTGTTAAAGCGAAACAGCGTTGCAAGGAGCCATGCTATTGAGCATTACGTGTAAAAGGTAAATAATTATTATTAATTTTTGTATTTTTTTATTAGAGAACTAATAATAATGCATAGAAGATTATTATGAAAAGGTACAATTTGTATTTAAGATTATATTTTTAAGATGAGATTTTCTATTCAAAATAATTGCTATATCATTTGTTTAAAAAGGGTCTTTTTCTACTAATTCCCTATCTATCCTTTTTTAAGTAAGAAATCCTTTCAAAAGAGATGCATTTTTAATTCAAAATTGCACCAACATTGTTGGTAAGGAATTCAAAAATATATTCCCTAATACGGAATTATTCAGGTTTTCTTCTTTTTTTCAGTTTTAATGTTTTCATTCTATACCCTCTTTTTTTCTACATTTGGTGCTATTTATTTAATATACAGCAAATCGTACGCATTATATTTGCAGTTTTAAGTATAAATGAAAAAAAACTAATTTAAATCCATCTTATACATATTTTCAGAAACGTAATTTCACAATAAAATTTTTCCTTTTCACATCATTATTTCATAATTAATATTTTTACAGGTAAGATTTGTACATATTTGAATAAATAGAATTAATGATTTCGTTCCAAAAATTTTATATTCAAATTCCTAACATATATATATTAAATTTATTTCTATCTCACTCTCTTTATTAAAATAAACACTCTTCCTTCTATCTGTATTAAAATAAATACCTCAAATCAAAGAATAAAATGATTAAGCCTAGACACAAACCAGACACTAAACCAGTTTCGAATTTTGACATATGTAAATTATTAAAATCCGTATTAGAAATTTATGAATAAATGCCTTCAGAAACTCATTTTACATTTTTTCGAAGAGTGGTTGATACTAACTATTATAACTCAAAGCTTTCAGAACTCCAGATGCTTTTTAACAGACGTCTACCAGACATTACTCCTAAATATTCCCGAGACTTGTCATCAACACTATCAGCGTGGTGTTGAAGTGAGAAGAATTTTCGACGCTTTATGACTTTGTGCAACTTCACACCGCAGCTCTTGGGATCGTAACCGAAATTTTATTTTACCCTTACGAGCTCGATCGTTATCATGGCTGGAAAGCTGATTTTTATAGTCGATTACGTATTTCTTAGTTTTTGACTAAATTGTAATCGATTTCGTAAGTGTATCAGAATATTTTAGATTGAAAGAGAATCTTATAATGATTGTTGTATATAGTTAACAAATTTATCTTTTGAAGAATTAAAGATGAGGTGTTGTTACATATAAATTACGGGAAAACTGAATGGGTGCCAACTTTTCAAAATTCAATAAATTCAGAGCAATTTTATTTTTCAAATAGTCATGTCTGTATTGCATCTAATTTTTTTTGAAGAAGTATTTAGTTTCTTATTTTTTAACTAATTAATTGTTATTATGGTAGAAAATATTTATAGTAGAAAATTAGAAAATATTTGTTCATTTAAATATCTCATTTTTTGCAAAAAAAATTATTTGTGTTGTTTTTTTTTCTTCACAAAGCTGCATTGAAAAGTTTCAAGCACAGTTTGTTTTCGTAAGTTATTTAAATTTAATTACGCAAAATTAAAACTTGTTTTGAAACTAATTTTAAAAAAAATCACAATACATTAATACAAATAATTATATTTAGATTTTATTGATTTATCTTTGACTTACTAGATTTATGCTTGTCGTTGAAAGTTTTTTGTATTATACTTAACAAAATACTAATTGCATTTTTATGTAATTTTGTTTTTGATAGTCGAATAAAGCTTTATTTTCTTACTATTCACGTTCTTCCTAAGATATTTATTTCGAATTTTGGTAAACTTCGTGTCTTCATTGAAGAAATCTGAACTTTTATAAAATTGAATTGGTTTTATACCCATATTTAATATCAAGTAAATAAAATTTAATTTTGTGAGCAAAACTTTATATTTCAACATTTAAAATATGTATTATACTATAGATTGTTCCAAGTTACCAGTCAGTTTCAGTAACATTTGATAAATTTGATTTGATACATTCATTTGATTGTCCTTGTTTCTGGATGCACATTTAATGCAATAATGATATAATTATTAAATAAATTTCACTCATTTTATTTTAAATAAAGATAGATTAATTTTTACTATGGGATAAGCCGTGCTTGTTTAAGAACTGATTAATTCACTAGGAATACTTTTACATTCATAGAAATGTGTAAATTAGCATGCATAGATACAAACTTAGAAATGTACAAATATCTGACATAGCTTCTATGCCTGCAGAATTTATCTGAACAAAGTAGAAAGGTCATCATACTTTGGTTGCCCATTTCTGGAATATTTACTCCTGTTGTAAATTCCCATTTGTTCAGGATCACCCCTTCGCCATGGTAAAGCGACCTGAAAAATTAAGGGGATATGAGTTATCAGTTCTCCATCTCCATGCCCCTCTGACATTCACGGACTACAATTCAAAATTACATGTAAAGACAGAGCCAGATAGATCATTCCATCATTTCTCCGTTGTTTTCATGGTATTCGTCCTGAAGGTTCTTTTGCCTTTTAATGCAGCGAGCGGGAGAAAACCACTTTGATTCTTTAGAGAACATCTTAGTTCTTTGGCTCACTCCAATGGAACTAAGTCTTTACCAATCATCTCCGAATGTTACATTATCCATGCCTCCTGACTATAACTTCTTCGAGGGTATGGGGCTCTCCTAACATGATTTTTTCTCCAATCCCTTAATGTTTTTGGATTTACTTCGAGGACAAGGTTTCGAATTTTTTCGGCCATCATGAACTTAATCTAGTTCTTCCTGTCTTTGAGGATTTGCAACAATATGAATTTTAACTCTAGTATATTTCTTCCCAAACACGTACACAACTGAACCTTTTCTACATTCTCACATTTTAAGCATTATGTTAAAATAATTTATAGCAAAATTATATACTGGGTAAAGTTTAACTAACTTTTCTACTAAGGATTATGACATATTTATTTTAAACTTCTTATTGAGATCCTATCGAAAGTAATAGTAAAGTTTTCAAATCTTATTAAATAAGAGGAAAGTAATTAAATATAGCTAGCACAAATAATTAAGAAACTAAAATTGCAAAGCTGTCTGACTCTGGTACTTTTCCCCCGAGTATAATATTCTTGAAGTCCAAAATTTACAACTGAATTAACTGAAGTAGTCAATATGAAATAAATTGTACATATATACGGATGTTGTAAACCATACTCGCTTGGAATTTTCTTAAAATTAATTTTACGTATTACGTTCGATATTTTAATGGATATAACTAATAATTTATGGCAAACATTTCATTAATATTCTAAATAAAATATTCACACATTTTGTAATAAATTGTTCCTGAACGAGATGAAAAAAATTATACATTTTTTAAATAAGGTGAATTGAATTAAATGAACCGTGTGTTCTGTTGGTAGCTGAATGATGAAAAAAAAGAAAAAAACAGTCATGATAAAGCAATTATAAAATATTTTAGCCACTCTTATATTTATAGAATATTCTTCTAATGTTCAAGAACACTTGGAAGTATAACGAATTAAAGCATTCAAACTGTTGGGAATAGACTAAAAGAGAATTGAAATGTTCTAAATAATACTCTACATTGACTAAATTTGTCATACTCTCTAAGATTATATATTTATAAAAATGTTAAAAGTTCAAGGTATTAATCTGTTGTATTCGAGAGATTCAATCACATATAGAGAATCCACCATAAAGGCGTTGGTTCTCCTCTAGCTCATATGCAAACCGGTAATCCAATTTTAAATGGTTTGTATTGTTGGTTGAAACCTTTTTGATAAATGCTTTGATAAACTTTCTTCAATTGTTACACTCAATTAGTGAGATAGAGAGATTTTGTAAAACATTCAGTTATATACAATGATTATCCAAAGAGACCAATCGTTATTTTATTGTATGCTAAGGGTCCAAAAAAATGTCACACAAAAAATTTCACAGAAAAAAAAACAATTTCGTCAACAAATTTCTATTCTTCAAAGGTGAGACGGATAGTAACTAAAAGATTCACTCTCTCAAATGATATCTAGACATTAATCTTGTTTACCAAATGTTGCAAAACGCAATAGTCTGACCAGTTTTCAATTCCTTTCCTGGAACGTTTCAGACACGTCTGCATCGCATTATCTTTTTTTTAATTCATTACTTGATTGAACGAACCTGTATCCACAGCAAATACGCTTGTAGGAGAGCATATGTTACTGAACAGTTGGTGCAATGAGCACTGAGAGCTCACATTCCACTATTTAACTTTCCAATAATTTTGTCTCGAGAACATTGTCGAGAACTTGAATGTCTTCTCTCGAATAGAGTCATGTGTCAATACAGTGCTCGAAGGCTAAATAAATAACATGGCTAAAATTAAAGTGAATAGACGGAATCCTTTTGAGATAAAATATGTGCTGTGAAATTTGAAGCTTTCTTGTTTTATTCATCTTCAGCTTCAGTTCTTCATTTATTTGCTTTTGAAAACGAATTTCGTAATTTTTCTACTAGTTTATTATGTCAGTTCTCATACTTGATTCATGTTTCAGACGGTATATTCCTTCATAATTCCTATCCAAATAAATCTTTAAAATATCCCTGGAGGAAAGAGAACATATTTTATAAATGTTTAACCCAAATGCTTGAGTATAAAAATCAAGAAGTATTTCCAGTGAATAAAAGCGTGTCATCTTTCCGTAGATGAATTGATTTACAATGCCTTTTCTACCTAAATATAAATACTTACAGATGGTCTCCACGTGAAATACTTTGATACGAAAAAATCAAACATATAAATTTCAGCTCAAATTTCTTTGATTTGATTCAAGAACAATGAGGTCATCAAAAAACACATTTTCAATTTGCCGATGTGACCTCACTGCCCTTTCTTCTCCTTTTACTTCTTTTTTTACTTGCTTATTCCACCTTTTGCAATTCTCATCCGGTCTTTCTTCTAGATATTATCCCATGAGATCACTTTCAGTTTATCCTAAACTTTCTAATACAAAAGTCTGTCATTTTTGTCTAAGCTTGTGACAAATGGTCGGAAAGGATTTAGACATTTTCAAACTTTTGTATATTCTTATGCCGAAATTGGATTGTAATGTTTTATACAGTTTTGTACTCTTCAAATTCATTATATGGTTTCTCTTTCATTTTTACTGAGTTTTATTGAGAATCATAAAATGTTAGAATTTATGTGATTAATGCAAAATGCAGTAAGACTAAAAATTCATAGCATTTGGAAGAATTTCGACTGAACTTGTAAAATAAATAGTTGTAATTGAGTTTAATTTATAGACATTATTTGAAGTTAATAAGGTCTTTTGTTTTCAGTTCATAATAATACATTAATTTATGATAAATACAACAACATTTTACAAATTTTTAATATTTTTGTTTAAGTTCCATTTTGAATAATTAGATGTATGCTTGATTTCTGAAACTCAGACTAAATGTTATTAGAACTCTCTAAATTTATTTCATTTCTCACAATTTGGTTAAATATTTCTATGATAGTGACAATAAGATGTTTCGATATTCATATTCAAGGTACTTTTATGTTGTTTTTTGAGTTAATGTTATGTTTACTTAATTGTGAAACATAAATGAAAAAGAGCTACTGTTTCAAAGTACATGTTAAGAACTGTTTTTTAAATCTTAAGAAATGATTTGTGCTACTGAATCACTTTCATTATAAAATAATTATAATAACACGGTAGCATTAATCATTGATGTTTTATTTGATAAAATAGTCGATGCTTATGGTATATTTATTTTATTAGCATAAAAAGATAATTTAATTGTAGAAAACATTTTTCAATATTCAAAGCGAATCATAATAAATTTTAACTATACAAAAATATTTAATAAAAAAATAGAAAATAAAAATAAAAAATAGAAATAAATTATTTCAAATAGAACAAGATGATTAATAAAGATATGAGGTATATTATATCATTATAGTCTTTTTAATTTCGTCTACAAATGAAAGGACTAGAATATGCCGTTATGATTTTATTACTTCATAAGTCTTATTTAAATTCCAGAAACATTTATTAGAACTATTCTAATCTGCTCTTACAACTTCTTTCTTTCCAATGACATCTATTTCATCTATTTGGAATGTAATAGAATTCAATGAGCAACTTGTAAGTTATTTGGATATTTAAGAAAAATATTTTTTCTGTGGAATCTGCATAACTTCTTCATTACAAGGAAACAATTACAAATGCTGATTTTATAAAGAGTGATTTTAATTATTTTTTCATGTAATAATTATTTTCTATTTAGAATTCCTGAGCAAAGGATAAATAGATTTATTTTTCATGTAACTTTATATATGCATTATATTTAATTACTGATTTTCAGTCATTTTTGTTCTTAATATACAAGTTCATTCATTGTTCTCGATATGTACGTTCTTGATAACACGTTTATTCCTACTCATCTTTATATTATATATTTTATTATTTATTTCTTATGTTTTAATCTTAACGTTTAATAAAATTTGCTTATAAAATGATTTTCACTACATTATGTTGTGAATTACTGGTATTTTAATGTTTCACGTATTATTCTAAGTTCTGATTAATTATTCACGTCTGAAAAAGACTTTGGGGTTTTAAGTAAATTATAAAATACTTGACAGAAGATTTTAATTTGTTTGATCACAATATCTTATATTGTATAAAATTAAACTTTTAAAAATAGCACACATTGTTTCTAAAATTATTTGCTCCTTATTATTTCTTGTTTTGCCTCAATTGGTACTTTAATCCGTAAGTACAATTTAATCTGAGTGGTTATAGCATTTAATCTTAAACTCAACTCATCATAATGAAGAAAGATAAAATGAAAATAAGAAAAATTAGACGGAAAGTAGTTTTTCAAATCGGCTCTGAAAGGAAATATATTTCATTTAATATTATCTAAAAAGGAAGTTGAAAAGTTCCTTAGAAAGAACAAGAGTTGAGTATGAAAATACATCTAAGCAAATTTTTCCCAGCACTTGACGAAACGTTTTTAACGAATGAAATAGCAACAGAGACAGATTTCATCCGTAACTTCCTTTCGCTTTGACAGAATCTCTAATATTGATAGATCCAGGCTTAGAAACGACACTGACAATAAATTTTGATTAACTATACGTTTACGTATTCCAGTATATGTATGTAGAAGTATATATTCTGTAAGTGGAGCATCAATCATTGTTGATAATTATTATGAATGGGAAAAGTTTTAAGCAGAAATATTTTTTTAAAGTATTTTCAACAGCTTAGGAAAAATTGATAAAATCATTTATATAAAATATTTACCAACAAATAACATACCAAATTCTATTCATGCTTTGAAAAGATATTTTTGGTTTAAATCAGATGCCTTTCCAAATTTAGACAGATTATACTTTTTTTTCATAATATTTTATATTTTAATACAATACCGAAAGAGAATTTTCAGTGCTTGACTTGTTTAAAATTTCTTATATTGCGAACTTCAACAACAAAAAATATTTGCATATGTTTTAAAATTTCAAATAGATACATATTACTAACAAATTTTGGAAAAGAATCTTATGAATCTTAAGAGCAAGGTAAAAGATAAGACACATACACATATATAAATGTATATATATATATATATATATATATATATATATATATATGATTTTTACATTTTGTAACGCCTTCCAACATTAGATGGTGGCACATGTTCTTTTGGTTAAAAACGCAAGCACGGCAAGGGCAAGCTAGATGGAAGAGTGCTACCAACAGAGAAAGACGTGTGATCTGATAGCTCTTTAATATGTATAATCAATAGTTCTATTTTAGCTTAGTAAATACTGTACAATAATATATGGTTTAATTAAATATCATCTTCTAAAAATCCGCTTTGTTATTGAATCCAGAAAACCCCTAGACATCTTTAAAAAGAGCTATGCACCCCATTTCTGTAGTTAGGATTCTACACACACATACACACACACATATATATATATATATATATATATGTATGTATGTTGTATGTATGTATATATATATAAGTATGTATGCATATATATATAAGTATGTATGTATATATATATATGTGTGTGTGTGTGTGTGTGTGTGTGTGTGTGTGTGTGTGTGTGCGTGCGTGCGCGCGCACACACTCAGGATTATTGAAACAACGCACCAAGAAGGAAGTCAGCTACAATTGCGAAACGTTGAATGATGTCCGACATGTAAAGGAACTAAGTCTGGTGCCAAAGCGTATGAAAAAGCACACACCTATACACCTTGCTGTCGTTCTGTAATCAGGAAGGGGGCCCTATATAAATCAGCGCATAGTAAAAGATTCCTATACATAATGAAGTAGTCCCAACTCTAGTAGTACTTTAGTCGTTTTGCTAGCCTGATTGATCATTCGGAGTGAGCGGTCAGAATATGTTGGAGGCAGTTGACAAGCGATGGAACCCACCCGCGGAGAACAGGGTCTCTAGCGACCAGAAAGGCAAAGAGGTTTGAGGATCTAAAGACCGAAAGGGAAGCTCTCGTGGAGCTCACAGTGACTCGTTCCAGTAAACAATTAGATGTAGTGCTAACATTAGTGCCACAAAACCATTTCCAGGCGTCTTTAAACATCCAATGTATAATTCAAGCACCCTGTTCGTGTAATGACTTTAACACCGAAACATCGTTACATTGGTGCCAAGCCAGAACGACGCGCAATGCTATAGATTTGTATTGAATCCTTGTTCCTTTTTGGGACGGATGATAACCATGAACGAGTGTGGAGGCGTCCTTTCGAGCTGTAAAATTCCACTTACTACCCGCCTAGCAAGCGTAATGATGCTATAGCCTGTGTGATAAGCAGTGCACTCTAATTGTCGTACGTGAAGACTTAACGGATCAACATTTCATTGATGACATTCATCGATGGGAAACCTTTCCTAAAAAGTCTTCCAGGAGCATTTTTCAGCAAGATAAGGCTCGTACGACTTGAGAAATGCATGACTTTTTAAGTCATGTTCAGACTCCTCCATGGCCGACGTGCTTTCTGGACGTTTTTCACTATAGAGAACTCTGGGACTTTCTGAAAAGCCAGATGCCGCCGTGTCACTGTGTACATGATTTGCGGTGGTTGTTTTTTTTTGGGGTTCATCTGCCTCTAGACAACATCCGACGTCTTGTCAACTCAATACTAGATCAGTTAGGGAATGTATAGACGTAGGACGTGGTCCTATTCTCTATTGAAGTTGCATGGTATTTGTCTAATTGTACACTTTATATTTGCTTAATTGCTTTGATTTTGGAGTCAAGGGAATATCTTATTTGTACCATTATAAATATTAAACTTCATTTTAATTCAAATAAAAATGTCTATTTCAATCCTAAGGTTTCTTCTTGATGAGCTATTTTCAACATTCTAAGTGTATATATATATAATGGAACGTAATAAATCACAAAGATTCAAAGCAAAAAAAGTGTCAATACTGATAAGCATATTTTAGTTAATGTACTCAAGAAAAAATAATATAATACTTTTAGAAACCTTAAAATAAATAAAGTAATTGCTTAAACATATAATTACTGTTCGTATCTGAAATTTTTCCTATATCATCATGATTAAGTATCAATTGTAATTTTTGAAGGAGAGTATAAATTTAAGTTTCAAAATTTCTAATGAAGACAAAATATTTTTCATAAATACACATTGATATGAAAAATATAAATCTATATATGTATTCCGTACAAGCGTAGTATGAACATGAATGTTTCGATATTTCCAATTCAAAAAATGGTTTTATTGGTTAAAAATTGAACAACAACATTCAGTAGAATTTGCTAGAAGAAACATAAAGAAAGCAATTCTACGTAAAAGAGTGAAACTAATAATTTATTGAAGAAAATTAAAATAAGTTACTACCTTAAATGCTGGGATAGTTAATAGCAAATAAAAATAATTTTTTTTATTGCGAATATCATTTTAATTCTTTTGAATTTGTAAAATCTATTAATTTTTATAAATATTTAAATCAAAATTAACAGATATAAGGGCTACTTATAGAGTAGAAAACTTTGTAAAATTATTAATATTTATTATGGCTTTATTAACAAAAATATTATTATTAATAAAACTGTTTATTAACACAATGGATAATTTTTCTTGTAAATGTTTTTCTAAAATAGTTGAGTACGAAATTATATTACATCAGAAGTCGAAGATATTTTTAAGAGAAATTAAAAAAGTTTTTTATAAATTTCCATTTAGAAATGCGTAATAATGCTCGCAATTAAAGACTCCACCCCCAAAATCAGAGATTTATAAGTATTTTGACCTTTTCTTCCTCATTCAAAGCAAAAAAAAAATCTTATCTTTGAATCTACTTCAAGCTTGACAATAACCTCTTAATTTAGCCTTTTAATTTAAAACTCAGACGATCCAAAATCTTGAGTAAATATTCCAGGGAACGATTATTAAAAATTGCAATCCATATATTTTCTTTCATGCCTTTTTTTTTTCTTTTGAGAGACGTTCTTTATATAGTTGAAAGAAAAGCTTATGGGAAACGAATTCCTAGCGAACAAGACTAAATATTTACCAAATCATTACGATGTTTCTTTTTATTATTTCTCTATTGAAAAGTTTTCTCTATGTCTGTAAAAGCTTGGGATTAAATATCTTATTCTGATCATGAGATGATTATGAAAGCTGGTAATTATAACGTCTGCTTCATATAACGGAGATACGGAAATATTTTATTTTTCATGTTTCGGCTTAAATGTTGTAGAAATTCAAAAACTAGCTTTTAAAAATGGTCATATTAAAATTCAACTTTTGATAACAATGCTCAAAAAATAAATTTCAGCAATCTCTTTAAGTAGATATGCAAGAAATGAGAACTTTCGTGAGTTGTTTAATCTGTTTTTAAAAGTTGTATTTTTAGAAATTAATTAAACTTTTTTTGGAAATGAGCTTACTTTTAAACTACATTTAAGTACATACCAAATCTTTTTAAAAAGACACTTTTCAATATGTTTAAAATTAATTATAATGAAAAGTGGAATTTAAATGTCAGTTTTTATTAGCTGTGAAAATACAAATTTATAGGTTATGTTCTCATACTTACAGCCGAAAAATGATTTTCCAATAAAATCAAGGCATTTAGAAAAACAATTAATGAGAAAATAATAAAAAGATTATTTAGGGAGTAATTAAAGTACATAAAATAGTTATTAAAACCATCGTTTAAAATTTTGCTGAAAGTATAATCAGATTTTAATTCATCCAAGAATAAAAAAAAAGCTTTTCTTTCATCTGTATTTTCAGATTTTACTTAGCTTAAGTTGTCTTAATTTGTGTATTCATGAATTTAATTTAAAATCCAGTACATTATTTAGAAAAATAGAATGAACCACAAAATTAGAATTAATACTTATCAAAATTTTAAAACAGTTCAACTTTTTAAGAGCATAAATATAAGTATGCATCTCCAAAAGGAAGTAACAAAGGGAGAAGAAATTTAGTTACAAATATCAATGAACGAAACTTTTAATGGAATAGATTAATCTTTGTGATAATCCATCTCATTTTCATATTTGAGAATTACATTAAGAATTGTATTGAACTTGAGATACCAACATCAAAATTACAAGAAGAAAGTAGAACACTATGAATTATTTTTTTAAAAAGTCTGATGAGGGACATCTGTAGAAGTAAAACACAAGGGACGAAAAATGCTATTACATAGCCTGTGAATTTATTTTCTAAAGTATGTATTCCATTTTGATTTTCTTACTATCAAAACAATGCAAACACAATACAATAAAGTTCACTCTTTGCATATTATATAATTATATTATTTAAAGCTTATTTAAATTACAACCCATATCTTAAATTTAAAGGTAAAAAAATTGTTAAAATGATCATGAAAAAGTTAAGAATTAGCTGATTCGCGTAGTTAGACTAAATTATGAATATTTTATAGAATAAGAATCGTATACGTACACTTTGATACTAATGAAAATATTTAATATTATATCAAAATATTTAACTATTACACCAGCCAATAAATTTTTATTTCATTATGAAATAGAGTACAGAAATCACGTTTTTTTTAAAGAATGTTAAATATTTATTCATAAATAAGGCTTACCATACACTATCATGTGCAATATTTTTTTTTTTTGAAAATATGATGGGCTTAAAAATATTAATGACAGGAATTTTTCGTATTAATGCCTGTAATAATTTTCAAAAAAATATGGGGGGGGGATTTTATTTATAAAAAATACTTCTAAGTTGTTAAAATAGTTTAGAGAGAAGTTTTTAGAAGGGAGATAATTTATCTTTGAAAAATAAAAAAAAATAAGTTGTAAATTCAGGGTTTTTCTAAAAATTGATATTTATGATTAAGCAGCAAAAATTAGATGTTATTTCAGGAAAAATGAATAATATATTGTTCTTCATATATATTTAAAATATTTTTAAATAGTCTCAAAAAAATTAGGGAATATATTTAGAATTATAGAATGCCCGATATAATTCATGATCATATTATTAAATACGAATATTTTTACACAAATTCTAATATAATTCAATTTGATTATTTGCTTCTGGCCACTTAAAGAAATACTTTATACCATTACATAAATACTATAAAACTCAAATGGTATTTGTATTTTGGAATATATTAGTGAATACTCCAATTTATCTATTTAAACCTTTAAAACAGTAACACTTATTAAATAAAAACAATAATTACACTCGAAAGCGAGAAATGAAATTTATTTTAAAATTATCTGATAAAGATTATTTTATCACAAATTATTTTGATAAAAAATATATTATAACCATTCTGGATTTCAATAAAAATTACTTTTATTACGTTTCACTGGATCTAGCAATATTAAATAAATGGTTGTTTTAGCTGTAATTTTTTCAGTATAATACAAGAAATGTACAATGTACAAACAAAAGTTTTTTGAGGCATTTGATGAACATTAGTTACTATTTAATGAACAGCATTTAAATTTATTCCAAAACAAATATAGAACGAGTCGACATTAAAAACTTTTACTGGGCGTATTTATTGTCAACTTATTTAATGTGTTACTTATTTCAATGTGTTATCATGTTTATAATGACATGTCTTCATTTATAATAATATATGAATTAAAAATGAGCACATTTGTTATATGGAATTTTGGAAATGGCAATGAAGAAAAGAAATAATTTACAATTTAATAACTTTTTTTGATAAAACATTTAAAATTTTTACAAATATTTTAATGACCGCAAGTAATATGCTATAAGTTAAGTAAATACAAAGGAAATTTTTAATGTCAGCTAGATAATAGAAAATAACACTTTCTTGAGAATATCATCACCTGTTCATAAACATTAATCAAACGACTTGTTTACAAAGGCTTAAAGAAAAGAAAGAATAATAAAAGAAAGAAAAAACGTTACACAACTTTCTAAGCAAAATGTTGTGGGGAAATATTAGGAGAAAATTATGCAGATTTTTTATCATTGCTAGGATTGTTCTCCCTCTCTCATTATTATCACATCAAAAATAATATATTTACGGAAAGACATATCATCTAAAGAATGAAATTTAGCAACAGTAATAAATTAATACATATTGAAAAAAATATTCAAGGTCTGAAATTTCATAAATGATGAGATATTTATAGATATCATAATAAAATGTTTCATATCAGAATTTCCTTATTTTTCTGGCGTTTACTACATGTGAGTATGAATACGAATGTTTTGAATAGTGATGATCTCTATTGAATGTTCTGAAAACAAATAAAATGATTGAAGCACTATACAAATATTATACATAGTAAATAATATTATCTTGCTCCATGTGATAGATGTTCCATTTGATTCCATGTGTAAGTCACAAATTGTCAAAATCATTTCGTTTAAAAAATTGGAATAAAGGATGTATAGTAAATGCAATAGGTAAGTATTTTTTTGGTAAAAGAAACTTACAAAACTGAATGTTAACAATAAATAGTTTTCATAGTTTCATATTTTAATCTGATTATATTTATATAAAAAATTCACAAGTCTGGTCCTATAAGATTTATTTTCTTTTTGAATAGAAATTATTTTAAAAAAAACTATAATATATATATATTCATATGAAAAACTTCTGTAATTATATTACATTACACATATAGCTGATATATTAATAATAAGCTTATATTATTATAATATTATAAAATAAAAATTACGATTATTAAGATAAAGTTTAAATATTTGATACACATTTTTAATGTGTTCCCTTATCAATCTGAACTATGGCTCACTGTGCAGAGATACAGTAATTTCAGTTTATGGTAATCCTGTATCCAGATACAAAAAAAATAGGGATTGAACCTACATGATGCAGTATTACCACAAAATGGTAATTTATATATATATATATATATATATATATATATATATACATGGCTCATTTTAAAGATGTCTAGGGGTTTTCAGTATTCAATAACAAAGCGGATATTTAGAAGATGACATTAAATTGAACCATATATTATTGTACAGCATTTACTAAGTTTAAATAGAACTTACAATTATACATATTAAAGAGCTATCAGATCACACGTCTTTCTCTGTTGGTCGCACTCTTCCATCTCTAGCGCTTGCCGTGCTTGCGCCTCTCATTCTTGCGCTTTTAACCAAAAGAACAAATGGTGCCATCTAGTGTAGGAAGGCGTCTCAAAATGTAAGAATCCTACATATATATATATATATATATATATATATATATATATATATATA
>BMAW01118779.1:0-14251 GCA_019974015.1 Nephila pilipes
AGAAGTCCGGCTCACCACAACTCCCATTGTTCAAAACACATTAAATGTCAAACTCAAAATATTTGGAGAGCATTGAATAATTGTGCATTAAAAAGGATGTTAATTAAAAATGCTCTAATAACAATGTTCAACATTGTTCCTTAACTCTTCCTCTTTATATTTCGTCGAATACAGACATGAGAAGAGAGGCATTACTAATTAAGAGGGGCTTGAACATTGCACTAAGCAGGTAAGCTGCAATGACCACAGATGTCCTGCACAATTTGCTACGTGACACCCATAAGTGCATACATTGTATATAAAGCAAGCACTGAATAAATTATTCAGAAAATATCTTAGTAGTACGGTATAGCCAAGTCATTCTTTGTTATCACTTGCCTGAAAACGTTAATCACGCAACACACCATTCCAAGCTATGATAACATGTTTGTAAGTCACCACCAATGGGTCGGGAACCATTCAGAAAATATCATTATGATAAGATATTATCATGCCAAATATTAGGATCTTCTTCTCGTCAATGATTAATGACCAAAACGACTAAAAATCAGTAACCCTTACTATCTCCCCTTTGTAACTAGAAAACTAACCTTACCACATGTCGTGAACTCGAACTTAACAGTGGGGGAAAGAAAAATTTTCCTCAATCTTAAAAGCACCGATTGGAAAGGATATTTTGACTTAGAATCGGCCGAGTTCTAAAGGTTAAGACGGTTGTGTGGTAAAGGGGTTTATCTCAAGGTCGTCAAAAAAGTTTTCGTTACTTGAATTTCTTTTTTGACCTCCTAGGAATTAAAATGTAAATTTGCTTTATTTTGACTTTTCTCACAACTCGTTGAAATACTGAAGAAACAGCGCAGTAAAAATGTAAAAAAAGAGTGTTTTACTCCTCAAAACATTCTATCTCTCATACTCATTATGTAATATTCCTTAAGATAAGAGAAATATATGTGCATATCCAAAAATCACCGTTTTCATAAAAAATTTCGAAAGCTCCTTCATTACTCTTTTCATAAGCTCAAATATTTACCATTTCAAAAACGGTTTGCAGTTGTTTCTAGGGTTTAATTTAAGTACATAATTTTTAAGAAATGTAAAATCTTTATTTGCATTTTCTGGAAAACTGCGACTTTAATTTTTTTTATTACGAAAAATCTGATTTCTTAAAAATTATTTGATATACTCAAATGAAATTTTACCACAATAATCTGTTTATCTGTAGGTATGTTTTGAACCTCAAACATAACTTTAATGTATATAACTATTTATTTTGGAGCTGTTTTTATTTTTAAAAAGCAATATATTTTTTTGGAAAATCCTGTTGTGTTTATAAGTTTTGGTATGACTCAGTGGGTTTCAGAGATAACGGCGTTTTTTCTACTTCACAACATAAATATACGTATATTAAATATAATGTTGAAACAAAAAGTGAAACATAATAATTAGAATTTGTTATATGAGCTTTAACATAAATGTAAATTTTTTCTACATTTTAAGCTGATATGGCCACAATTTGAAAAAAAAAAGTTCCTTAAAATGACTTTTGAATTTACAATTTAATATACCATGTAACTAAAAACATGAGTGTTTCACAATTTTTTTTTTAAAAAAAGTGTTGCGAAGGTTGGAACATACCTTAAGAGTGAATTATTACATGTAGATTCAAAATTCTATACAAATCATGTTTTGAAATAACATTCTGTGCAAAAATCCAAACATTGATATTCCCCCTTTATAGTAAAAAGATCTGTTATAGCACCGATGTGAAATCAGAACTCAAAAGGGAATCCCAGATACTTTTGAAGTTTTTTTTTTTTTTCGTATATAATTTTTATGAGATCTCAATGCTTAAGTTTTCTTCTCCTTGGTCTGCATCTTGTCCATTCGGCACAGAATTAAAAAATAATCTCTCCGATAAACCAATGGCGTCGATCCAGGCTCCGTACTCACTTTCAGAATGTTCATGATGCTGTAAAAAGTAACCACATCGTTCATCTCGATTGAAAGAAGAAGGAAAAAATACAAACAGAGAATTCATATCTTTAATAAAAAAAATCGAGCAAGCGCTTCAATCTTTTTTATACATAATATTTATTGACAGTTAATTCAAAATACTTTAAGGAATAGCTTTATGCTAGAGTTTAAAATATAATATTGATAATTCTAAGGTGAAAGGATTAGAAAAAAATGCATTCTAATTACAAAGCGTATATTTCCGAACGTAAGCTGATACGTGTAGAAGCCGAAAACACATTTTTCCCCCCTTTTAAAAATCTATCCAAAATTCAGATACCGTACGTAAGCTGAAATGGGGGAAAGAAAAGAAAAATCAAACGTTCGAACACGTTGTCATTAAGGCGAAAATGTTTTCATGCATGGCCAACGGGTAAAATGTTTTTCAATCGAATCACTGAAATTGTGATTCCGGGGGGCGCGGGGGCATTTCTGATTGGTTGGTAGGTTTTATTTACGTCGCACAAGAAGCAATACGAGGGCTGTTGGCGTCGGACCTCGTAATGTGAACCTCTTTCGAGTGACGAGGACGACACCTGAGCTGGGAAACCCCTCTTCTAACTTCCACACCACGCGAACGAGAGGATTTGAGCCACGACAGATTTAACGTGTATCAGCCCCAGCTTCGACGAAACCCCCGGACATGAGCCCGCTATCATGACCTCTAGACGACCGCGGCCAGACCATCGAAAAAAGATATAACTCTGAAAATATAACTGAAGCCAGCACGTTGCCATCACTCAGTTGTTATCTTATATACGGTATGTTATATTCAAGCTAGTTTATTTTCTATGCCCTAAGAATTTTTGTCCACGAGATGAGTGTAAACAGAAAATATTATAAGGCAATTTTCAAACTCTCTCTCTGCAGGTGATCGCGTTTGCTGAAATTTATAACAGTTTGGTTGTTCGTAGTTTCTCCTTAAATGAAAAGAAAGTATGAGGGGTGGAGAAGAACCCCCGCCTTGAATGAGATTCCAAAATCAAAAAACATAGCACTTGGTACTTACAATTATATGGAAGGAACATTTAAATCAATATTTCTACCAAAAACGATTAGATTATCTACATAACGAAATGAAATAAATGATCAGTTCTTAACAAAATTTTCATCATAATGATGCAGGTATAAATTAGTCAAGCAATTTCTAACTGATTCACACGGCGGAAAAACATTCAAATTGTTCATAAAATGTATTATTGTACACAATATAATTTACTCTTAAAACCAATTCAACAAGTATTTTAAATTTGCCTGAAAGTTATGTAAATCCTCATATACTTGTGACACGACATTTGTGTAGTATCTTAAATGTTAATAAAATGAAACATATCATCCAATAATAAATACATCTCGTAAAATATTTTTATCTTTCATATGTTTCATAACAATCCCTCGATTTTTGAAAGTTTATCTATAGCATTTTGCAATAAAGTCTGAAACATTTTTCTTGATTTCGAGATAAATGTATTAAATTCAAATGCAATATAATGAAATTTAAACGGATTCTTTTAAAATTCTTAGTGTTAAATAAATGGGAGGGTATTTTAATAAATGGGAGGGTATTTTAATAAATGGGAGGGTATTTTATGTTCTAAAAATGAAATACAAATTTATATAAGATTGATATATGTTTCCTTATGTCTCTTTTGTAATATTTTCATTTTGGAAAAAAAATCGTTATTTCAAAACTGTCCACTCAATCGTTTTTCATAATAAAATTTTCAAAATAATGCAAAATTTATCTAGTTAATCGATATAAGAAATAAAGGTTTTTTTCATCCAATATATATATGTGTGTGTGTGTGTTTGGTATGTAAGTATGTATATAATAATTTCATTTAAATACAATCTATAATTTCATAATTTTTCCTATTCTTTTACTATCACGGTAGAGTTCATTTTTATTTCCTTATATCATTCCAATTTAGCTTTTAATTTATGCGATCACGCTCTTTAAGAATCTGCACCATCAGCTAATCCCACGCTTCAAAGTCGTCGAGATATTATCCATTAGAGATTCTTTCTACAGCTAAAATCCCTCCATCGAATGCCGGAACATTTGAAGAAATACTTGCATATAAATTCCAAGCGAGGTAAATTCCCTTCTCTTCCGCTTTAACTACGTTGAAACTAAGCATCCTATAATGTGTTATTCATGGATCGAATGGCCGTAACTTGAACTTCGATCACCGCCAGCAAATGTGATTGCCTCTCACTGATTTTTAACAAGAAATAAATAGAATAAAAGAAATAAATAGAAATTGTATTTCTTTTTACTCATCCATTATATATATATATATATATATATATATATATATATATACTATTAAGCATCCTACCGACTATTAAATGAAAGATATTAAACAGTTGTTTTTTATTATTAATAACACATTTTGAATAAATTGCCGAAAAGGAACAGTCTCATTTTTCATAACAAGAATATTTATTGATTCCAGCAGAGAGAGCATTATGTACTGATGAACTGGTCTTCGGCCACCAAGGCCGAAGCAGAGAACAAACAAATATTACAGCAGAGGTGAAAAGTGAGGAGAGAATAAGAGACCACTTTTTCATTGTGTAACAAGTTATATTGCAGGGATTTTTCCTACTATACGTAATAGAACTATTGGTACAGGATTAGAGATTCTGGGGAATTTCAATATAGACAAGGAGTCTAGTAGAGATTATTTTGGTAGATTTACGACCATGAGAAAGCGGATTAAACAAATTTTTAGAGCTCGTGATCTAATAAATAAAAGGATAATTTGGAATGGGATCAGGAAACAAGAATAAACTCTTTACTTTTAAATGTGGGAATGGGATAGAATGGAAAATTAGATTATTGGCAAGAGAAATTATTAAATTAAAGTTAAATCGTGTGTGTGTGCAATGGTTCTCATTAGAAACTCACCTTTTCTGATAATCCTGAAGAAGCTGGTCTGCTCTGAAATGATTTATAGCTCGAAAGTTCTGGAATGATGACATAGATTTAATGTAGCCCACGGCATCCGCTGCGCTGCCCACGTAAGTATGGCCTATGTTTCGAGATCTATAGGAGGTGTCGTAAGAATGTAAATCATAATAAAAACATTAAAAATATTAAATTAATTTGATACTTTTACTAAATGTCGATCATCAGTACAACAATACTGTGAGAGAGATTCCTAAACTGCAATTTAAAAGGATTCTAGTTGGATTCTGTAGCTGTTTAACATTTTTTTTTTAATGTTCCCGAACAATGTTTATTCGTGATAAAGTATTTAAGTTTAAATTATATCTAAATAATTATATTTAGAAAGAGCTAAAATAACACACGTTCTGAATAAATTCCCTCAAACAGAATTCAAAAGTGGAATAAAAAAAATCACAAATTGATCAAAAGTGGTACTCTTTTGAATTAAAGATGAAATTGAACAGAAATTTTAATTAAAGTACAGACTTTTAGAAGCTCATTACCGTATATTTCCACAGATGAGACGAAAGTTGGACCATAAGAATTCATTGCCCAAAGTATTCAAAATCCAGCAAAATACTCACCTTCATCATCTGAGGAAAATAGCTGGCAACGACTCTCTTCAAAAATAACGCCAGAAGTTAAAAATGCCTTATCAACTAGTCCGAAGGAGACGTCTTCTTTAGCCTATTTGGTGAAGACACATCAAAAAGAGACTGGTCAACTTCGGACCCACTGGTCCAGGGTTCAAAACACTGCTTGCACTCCAAGGTCAGCAAAACGAGATAAGAAAACATATTACGTCGAAAGCTCCTCAAGTTGTTGAGAATCTCGTCATATAATGGGTCCCATTCTGAACCTAGATAATCGAGATCCTCTTCGTCAGGAATAACCCACAACTAATCGCACTCAGTGCTATCCACGGCCTTAGAAATCCCTTACTTTTTGAAGGATTTGGTAGAGGTACGTGCTAGTTCCTGATTCAGCACATGCTGCCAGATTCAAGGGATAAAACTTGTTCCAAATGATGATCTCTGGTATAAACTAAATTCACAGACCGTTGATAGCTAGGGGGAGGACAGATATATGTTAAAACTCTGTCAAAACTTTTTTCCTTGTCTTGTCTGAAGGTCGCCTAATTGACGAAAATACACAATAGTTCATATATTTATCGCTTTACTTATTTCATTATGCTTCCATCATTATTAAATAATTTCTATTGGGGAACGAGTTTATAAGTATATTTCTAATAAAGCAAGTTTTGAGACCTCCTTAAAGTAAGTTAAGAAGAAATTGAACAAAACGTCTGATTATCGTATATATAGAACTTTAAGAACTAATTTAATTTTTTTTATATCTTTATTTTCCCCAAAAATCTTGCATCGTTTTAAAATAATCTTTGTTCGATGCAGTTTACAAACGTACTTCCGATGAATCAAATATCGAAGTCATATTTATAGATCTCAGATCCTGAACACTTTTTGAGGTAGAAAAATTGCCGACAATTATATTAGTTGGCGGAGTTACAATACATAAAACTGTTTTTGATATCACGTTCTGAACAGTTTTGAAAAACAAATAATATTAGCTTAAGAATCAAAACCGTGAAACATTATTACTCAAAAGAAATGTACTGATTGAAAAGAAGAAACAAAGTGTGTTTTAAAGAGCGTATGCACTCGCGAGACGAGCCAATCGAAACTGGGAATTAACAATTCCCTTTGGAATGATCGAAAGACCGAAAAAACAAATTCGCCGCAAGTGATTCGCGAGTTCTGTTGACGTTGATTTCAACGGGCGCCTAGAGCTCACTTATAGTTCGAATCTGGTAAATAATAAGATGGTTTGCTATGAAATCGTGCTTTCATTCTTCAAAGTGAGTTCTAAAATAGGAAGGAAAAAAGTATTGGAGAGTTTCAAGAGGAGAAAACGCTGTATTCAAAAAGGAAAAAGATCTCAGTTTTACCGGCATCACTAGTAACACCTGGTGGTTGGAAAAGTCTCGTAAGATTGCAGATTAGTTGGTTTCTGTTGATTTGAGCGATGAGTTTAGATTCTTGAGAAAGGTGGTGGAGCTTGTTTTGCTATTGACAGAGAGGTGAGGTTCTTTATTACTGCTGTTGGCTGTCCATGATGGAGTGAATTTGAGTATATATTGGGTGGGAGGGGTTACCTCTCTGAGGCAAAGAAATAAAGGAAGCATCATGGAAAATTTAAAAAAGTGGATAATAAAATGAATTAAAAAGATTAATCGGAATAAAAGTGGGTTATGAGAGTCGGAGAGAATTTGCCTGGGTCTTTTAATTAAAGGAGTTATTTCGTAATTATCAAGAATTCTCATATTAATGTTATTAATATTTTTGAGAGATTTGTAGAAATTTTTGGATAGAGTTTGAACGTGTTTTTTGAAAGTAGTGATTTGAAGGGATTTCAGAATTTTTCATATACATGGTGGCTATTGCTATCATCCTAATTATTGAGCTTTGGGAAATTTCGAGAATTTGTAAATTTGTTTTAGCACAGTATGCCCAAATCGGACAAGCATAGCTAATCCCAGATCGCATAACGGTGGTGTAAATTAGAAGTTTGTTACTAACGTTCGTTTTAGATTTTCTACTTATTAGTGGGTAAACTTTGAGTAAAAGGCGACGGAATTTTTCGCGAGTGTAAAGTATGTGTTTTTGCCAGGTCAGGTGCTTATCAAAAGTTAGTCGTAGGTATTTGTCAGAATTTGCCCATGGGATGATATTGTTACAAAAGATTGGAGGGGGGGGCGATTTCGTTTTTTTTTTTCTTTGTGAATAAGACTGTGTTAGGTCTACATCAATTTTTATTTTCCTTTATCATAGTATTGTTCGAGAATGCTTAGATGTTTGTTTAGAGCGAAAGTCATAGTTTTGGGATTTCTGAATTTTGCGACGATGGCAGTGTCATCAGCATACATGTTTAGGCTTGTCATTTACATACTAATTAAATAAAAAGGGCCCAATTAAACTGTCCTGAGCTACTCCTGCATTAATTTTTCTGTGTGTGGATAGAATGTCTTGCACTCCGACCTGAAAAAATCTGTTGTTGCAATTGGAATGTAAAGGTGGAGTGGGGGAGGAGATAATTGTTTATAAGATTGTATATAAGACCTTTTAGCCAGACTAGAAGGCTTTTGATATACTTAAAAATACTGTTCCGGTGGAGTGTTTGTGTTGAAATCCAGAAGAGATTGTTTCAGTAAGTTTTAGAAGGGGGTGCAGAGATGATAAATTATTTGTGAAGCCGTATTGGTTAGGGCTAATGAGATTGTTTTCAATAATAAATTTGCTTAATCTTTTAAGAATGATTGATTCGGAAAGTTTGCCTAATGTTGGGAGAAGTGAAATTGGTCGATAGCCATCAGATTGATGTGCATTTTTACCGGGTTTTAAAATTGGAAAAAATAATTGCAGTTTTCCAGATTGAGGGTGAGTATTTTATTAATAATTATGTTAAGTAAGAAAATAATTTTGATGGGAAAGTTTTTTGGCATTTTATGTGTAACATTATCATTACCAGTGGCTTTTTTATTTTTAGGTTTTTTAATGTGGTCTAGTATATCTTGTGGAGGGGAGGGTTCAGTATTTTCATGAGAGGGAAGTTCTTTTAATGCGCCTAACGTCTGTGAGTTGCTCAGTGGGCAGATGTAGGCTCAACTTTAGAAAGTGTTCTGGGCATTAAATGGTTTAGGGAGATACGATGATCTTCATTTTAGAGCAGTACTTTTTATCAGACAAACTTTCTAATGTCAGAATATATCTTAATTTCCAATTTTGTGGTCGTTAATCTAAATCTAGATTTCGATGCATTTCCCTTAACGTCGCAATTAAAAGCAATACAAAAATTTTTATTGCTAGGTTTTCGTAATTTTGAAACACAATCAAGTGACGAATTAACACCTGAGGTTTTTCTTTTATTATTACGGTTGAAACGGTTTAGGTGTGTGGTCTAAAGTGGAGGGATTGGGGCTACATGGTCTAAATCAAAGTAAAAGCACCCATAAAGGAGGAAAATAGAATAAAAGAGGGGGAAAAAAGAAAATTGAAAATTCTGACTTGCCTCACGACGTCTTCGAAAGGAAATTCCACACTGCTGTACTGCTCGAACATCTGCTGTACTTTCGGAGACCGGTAAGCCTTCAAGTCATCGTAAAGAAGCTAAAAAAGGTGATCTGGATTAGCTTTCAACTACAACCTATTATCACAAGAAAAGAATATCGTGGATTGCAATTTCTTATACCTAAGTGTCCGAGGAAGAAAAGGAGATTTGAGACACGAAAGAACAAAACGAGCTTTGACGGGGGACGTACCGATTCCCATTCAACCTCCAACATTATAGGTCGGCTTCTTTGTGCTAAATCTTCTAAATGCCGATATAGAGATATAAACCTATTTTCAAGCGATCACTGCCACATAAATATTCCGTTTTTGACATTGAAGAAACCATAAAAAGCCAAGTGCAAGATAAACATTTGCATTGACTGAAACAAGTGGAAGAATTATAATGATAATTATTATTGATCAATAAGTTTTGAAATAGAATGTCTATTAAATTTTGAATATAAAACCAATAAGTGATTTAGAGGTTTGATTTTCATTGATTGTTCTTTAACACCGCTCTTAGAAGCAAGACGATTGCTATTGGTGTCAAATCTCGTAAATTTGATCCACGGCCAATTGACGAGGTAGACATTTGACATGACATCTGACTCTTCAAATTACTGCGCCATCCCAACGGGAGGACTTCAACGTTCATCAGCCCTGCCACACAGCAAATCTTAAATGGTATCAGATTTCAAACTCACGACTCGACCAAACTGATACCATTGACATGCTCGCCAAAATTATACAACGAGCGCATGATTTAAATGAAAAATTTCTCACTACTTATTTATTATTCGTAAAAAATATTTGACAAATACCCGTCTTGTTTTACGTATCAAATACATCGTTTCGAGAGAAAAAAACATTGTTATTAAAAGTCATCAAGAACTACCTCATTCTATCAGAACGTGCCAAAATAAATACCTTGTTTGTGATCATGCGCAGTTGGTAGTCCTTCTCTTCGTCCTCCATCACCGGGTAGACGGCCCAACTGGAGTATATCGCGAGGACACCCCCTGGGGCCAGCACCCTCTTTGCCTCTCTGAAGAATGCGGGGATATCGAACCAATGAAGACAGGTACCGGCCGTTAATAGGTGCACGGTTTCTTCCCCCACGGGCAGGCACTCCGCTGGAGATACTCTGGGGGGGGGGAATGAAGGTCAAAAACATACCAAAACAATTAAAAAATCGACATAAAATCAAATGATTGACTTATGACTGTGTAGTTTGGACCACATTACTGTCCATGCCGAAAGGTTTTGCATGAGCCAATAAAATAATTTCGAAAATTTGCCGTAGTTTGCGCTGCTTGACCAAGATTAGTTTCGACAGTGGGACTGAGAAATGACTTCTCTGCAAAACATCAAAATTGGTTTCTGCAATGCAAACAGCTTGCTTCCGAAAATTCAAAAGATCTGGAACTTTGTCCACGAGAACAACTTTGATTTGTTTTTGGTTCAGGAAACAAAACTCCAAACAAGGGTTGATCCCAGATCGCAAATTAGCATCTTTGCGTGGAAACAGAATGGATTTACGAAACTCCGTAACTCAATACAGCATAATTATGATACTTCGTTCAGTTACGTATTGCTAATTGCTTTCGACTGTTTACACACTTCAGAGAAACGACTCTAAAAATTTTTTCGAAGAATGCGGAATCAATTTATATAAAGATTAATTTTAGAGATTTGTATAACATATACTTTGATTAAGCGTTACTACGAGTCAGTTCGAAAAAGACCTAAGAACCATTGATGAGTTTTCTACCAGCATTTGTTTCATGCACGTTCCTGTACTGTACATTGGCTATGCTTTCCGACAGAGGGCAGCTCACTATCGAACTTGCTGACGTCACTCCTTAGACGGATCGGAAGTAGGAGGCCAGGGCAAAGATAGCTCTGTCCAGTTCCACAGCCAACGTCCACCGCTAGTCCAAGGGTCCGAGCACCTGTGAAAATAGAGCAGAATACACCCCCAAATATATTGTTCAGCAATAAACTAAAAGTCATGGCATTTTAATTACTCTTCAAACATCATAACTATATTAGCTTTCTAGCAATAAATCATTAGGATTACGTAATAATAAGGCTTATTTGTTCTTTTGGAACTTAAAACAAATCGACCATGGGTTCTAAATTGAGTTGTTTTTCTCGACAGACTTTGGTGTGCTATAAGCAGTCGGTGGCTACTACTTTAAATGAAGCCATAATCAAAATATGACACAATTCTTTGATATATTTTGACTGATGCCGTCAAGCTGTCCTTAGTTATTTTGCGTCTCTCCAAAGGTGAGATTACGTCTCATTGGTTGAAAAAGTTATTTTGGCAATTCTTTGGATGCGAAGGTGCAAACTCATAGGACTTCTTGGGAGGTGGGAAAAGAAAAATACTGGATATACTAATTGAGTTACAACTCCGATTTCCCATTCCTTACTACCCCAGTCCCCTTCAAGCGTGAGATTTCTAGGCCTCCCTCGGAAGGGAAATTTTTTAAACTATGAATACAATTATTAGAAACTATTAGTTACGTTAAAAAAAACAATTATATAGGTATAAAATGTTTCTTTAAAATAACACATAACATTGTTAAGTAACCAAAATGCATTATTAGAAAGCTCGCAATTAATGATGAATCAGGATCTCATTGACGGTGCAACTCTGACGCGGCAGCAATGAGAATTTTGATTGTAAGCAAATGAAAACTAACTTTTGAATAGCTGTAACGTTTGTTTGATTTTTTCAGACGTAAGTGTGTGCCGTAGTGCAATGGGTTCTCACATGCCATTCCCCTTTTCACCTTTAGCTTTACTTTATCATGTTATTTTACGTGAGACAACACTTGCCTAGTAAGACCGTGACTTTGTTAATGAACTTTTCCAATATAAGTGTAATGAATAGGAAATTATGATCATTGAGACTGTAGAGTAAAAGATGAAAAGGAGACAAGAGGAATTAACGAGATTGCTCGATCAAACAATTAACAGGATCCTTAAAAGTGGACAATTAATTCCCTTCCCGTTTTAGAGCATATTGAAAATGGGTCAATCTTGCATGTTATAAGAAAATAGAAGTTCTAAAGATAATATAAAGGATTAAATTAACATCTCACATTATTAATAAATTTTTGATCATTCTTATTTAATGCAAGAATAAACTAGAAGAGTTTGAAAGATTATGCGCAGCTGCTTTCTAAAGTTCTGAACACCCGCTCGTAAAGAAAGGCTAAAATGGCACCATATCTACTGAAACCAGAACGTAGAAACGACTTTCAACTAAGCATATCTGGAGGTTCTCATCGTTTACAGCATTTCACTCTTGATCCCTTTGCAAAAAGCTTGCGTATACACTTTATCTTTGCAAGAAAAAGGAGCAACGATCAACTACTGATTTAGTTATGCTATAAAAAATAGTAGTACTGAGTCATCAAATGACTAAATATGCACGTGAATGCCATGAGTCATTCGCAATATTTTAGATGTTTACAAAGTTTAAAGTCGGAAGAGACCCTACCGCAGACGATGAGGATCGGTCATCTCTGTTGGAGCGAAATCAGGAAAATATGAGTTTTGTGCAGTTCGTGTAAGTTTCCAGTGCGGCGAGCTATTAAAGGTATTTTGGATTTGTTTTAAACGAATTTGGTACACTGAGGCCGATTTGTTGGTCACGGAAATGGATGTCTTCTTGTAAACAATGCATCGATTCTTACAAGTCCATCGTCATGCACATATTTTGGCGTGAAGCATAGTGTAGCTTCATTAAACACACTCAGATCTGGCCCCGGACTGTATTTAATTCCCCGTGAGACAATCGTGGATGAAGGGCATGATACAGTTCGATAAGCAGATGAGGCAAGCGATGTCTTGAAACTCAATTATTTTGGAGAGGAGGCATCCAGAAAAATTGTGAACCTTACCTCCTACAAGTTCGGACTGAATTGAGGAGACTGATGTAAAAAAGCTTAATATCAAATATTGAATGTCATCTGCGATCAGCTCTGGAACTTTTGGAATGCACAGTGTACAAAACATATTGGTAAACTAGGTTCTATAACAAAGTCAAGTGCTACAGACACTTGGTTTGCTTCAACAACGCCGACTCGTGAAGACAGGTACTTTTCGAACCACCCTCTTAAGTGTCCAAGCACATTACCAGTCCGAATATAATTCCTGTCAATGTAAGGATCTCACTAGAAGAATATGACTGCACTCACTCTGCTCAAGGTAACCATCACCTCTGAGGTTCTTTGGGAGGATCGGGCCGACTTGGCTCAGGCCCTCGCCTGATCGGGGATCGATCGTACTGCTGGCATCTGCTCGGAGATCATGTTTGAGTCTTCCGCACACGAGCTCGTTTGGTTTCTTTAAGGATCTCAGCTGATGCAGATGTTGGTACAGAGATGACTGCTTTAGGCCGTCCCAGAAGAGTGAAGTTAATATTTCTTCTTTAGTTTCTGATAAAAGTGAAAGTAATAGCTTTTTCTTTTAAAAATACTTATTAATCCTAAAAATATATCTATGAATTTGAAGCCACAATGTAATCAAGAAAATTATAGCTCAAGTTGGAGATATAATCAGAACTCATATTTGGAAATAAAATTTTCTTGTAAAAATAAAATAAAAGAGATAGTGTTGTTCTGTGTAAGAGTTCCATACTTTTTATTACGAGGATTCTTATGGCTAATGCTTATTCCATCCGTATTATATTTTCAAAGATTAAACCGTTATTCTGATTGCATGAAGAAGATTGGGTCAAGGGAAAATGAGCGCAGACTTTATATTTTTGGCTTTCTTTATAGAGCAGAAATCGAATGTTTTGAATCTTTCGACGTTTGTTAATAAATGCTATTATAACTAGTCTCTATAAATTTCATTTCCTTATCGCTTTATCTTTAATCTGAGAGAAATTTAGATGTGAAAATACGTGGTTGTGGAAATGGTAAAATGTTGAACAAAATCATCATTTAATATTAAGTAAACTCTTCACGCTAATTAATATTGAGATGATTCAATTCATTAGAATTAATCAATTCATTATGAATCGTTTTCTGTATGCAATGAGTAACATATCCTTGATTATTTTGGGTGGATCTCCAGGAACCGGAAAATATAATGTTTGAAAGACCATAATTCAACAAGAAGAGAGGAAGAGCAG
>BMAW01118779.1:15665-50173 GCA_019974015.1 Nephila pilipes
TGCCTTTCTACCACATTTATTTACAATCTCTACTCGTCTGTTGTACGCAAACAAATGTTTACAAAATACACAAGGGCTTCCAAACTGCCCATACTTTCACAAAACCCGCTTTAGCGGTGAGGACAAGTTACATCAAAATAAGAAAAACCGCTTAACGCTGTCAAGAGCTTAATGTATTCTGAAATCTTTCACCGTGATCCGATGCGCTCTCACTCAGACGAGACAAGGCATCCCCTGGCGGTATCCAAATCAATTATTTCTAACATATATTTATAAAACGTGCCTTTGTTAGTCTAAATGCTTAAGCAATCATGGACTCGGAGGGCAGAGTGATGGGTTATTCAATAACAATTTATTAAAGCTATTTGCAATAAATTCGAGGGCGTTGAAAAAGTACTTGCATTTGAAGACAGGTGGCATCATTGAGATAAATTATTATTACCATCGAGTGCTGCCATCTGTTGAACGGAGCCGAAGCAAATTTGACATTGATTCATGAGTTAGTTTTGATTTGGTAGTCATTTGCTGCCAAATCAAAATTGGATTGCTGCCGCGGTGAAATGTTGAGCCGGAAATGCACCGGAAACCAAGGAACAATTAAGACAATGGGTTGATTCTGGTGAATCTGCTCCAAAGGCTGCGAGGATGGCCTCATCGACCGGAAAAGTGATGACGAAGAATGTTTGAGTGGCGAAAGGCTTCCTGGTCACGAATACGACAACTCTCTAGGGAGTCACGATGGTCACTAAAAACAGACCATTTTCGATGTTATGAGCGCCATCTCTTAGAATATCTGAGGATTTATTGAATGACCCTCACAATTTACTAAAGCAAATACAATAAATTCACTCGTATGGATTTTTTTTTTATTTCACCGTGATCCGACAAATCGCAAAATATAATTAAAAATTGTGCCTTTGTAAGTAAAAACGCTGCATCAAAGGCGAACTTGGGGAGGGCAGGGTATTTGCACTTAACAATATCCGATTCGGTTGAAATTTTGCACTTACGTATATCTCACTCAATCGTTTTTTTTTTTTTCCCTTCAAAATTTTCAGACTAACAATAATTACATAAATATGGTTTAAAAACATTTTAAAATTAAATTTTTATTTACAAATGAAATAGAATGTTTAACAAAATTAATTTTTAAACGTAAAATCATACATAAGTTGTAAAAGCTTGGGGTGTTAATAGTTTTTCTGATACTTTGTAAGTATAAGTACTTCATTCATCGCAAATTACCCAGGAATTTATTTAAGGCTTCCGGCCATTTTGATTTCGTCAGCTTAATGTTAATCCTATGGAATTTCGACATTCGTTTTCAAATCTGTACCATTTGATCTATTTGAATGTAATAAAGTGCATCTGAAAGAGCAATAAATAGTTAATGCTTTTAAGGAATCACTTTTTCCCTCCGATTTTCAAAAATGTTTTTACTCGTACTTTAATGATTCGCTAGTGAGTTTTCCGGTCTTTAAGAATATTTTGAAAAAATCGGAGGGGAAAAAAAGTAATTCTGCAGAAACCTTCATTATTTTTTTCTCTTTAAGTCGCACTTTATTGCATACGAATAGTGAAGATTTGAGAATGAAAGTCTATATTCCATAGGATTAATATTAAATCGACGAAATCAAAATGCTTTTAAGCACTTTAAGGCTCCCGTCTTTCAGGTATTTTATATCGTGGACGTAGTGTTAATCCTATGGAACTTCTACTACCGTTTTTAAATACTTGCTATTATATCTATTTGAATGCAATAAAATGCATTGGAAAGAGCTAAAATAATGAAGGTTTTCTGCAGACATACATTTTTTCTCCTATCATTAAAAATATTTTTTATAGACTAAAAAAACCTATAAACGAATCATTAAAATAGGAGTTGAAATGTTGTTGAAAATCTGAAGAAAAATGTAATTTTACAGAAACTTTCATTACTTTTTGCTATTTCAGATGCATCTTTTTTGCAATCAAATACATATCAGATAGTAAAGATTTCAGAATAAAAGTCAAAAATCCCTAGGATTAACATTAAGCTGACGAAATCAAAATAGCCAGAAGACGGGAGCCTTGAATAAACTCCTAGGTAATTCGCGATAAATAAAATTTCATAGGTATTTATACTAAGAGGGGATCGGAAAAACTATTAACACCTCAATCTTTAATGGATAATGTACTATTTTCCATTTTATTTATTGGAATTCCACAGGATTAACGTTACTTTCGTGAAATCAAAATGGCCAGTAGACGCGAACCTTAATTTTGATAGATTTTAATTTATCTAAGATCCATCTTTCAATAAAAACAAGATTTAAAACTTTTTCTCTTACATTATGTATTTATTTTGTTTAAGTCTTCTCGAGATCAGAGCACCTTTTAAAACAAGAAAGGGATGCTTAAAAAACTGATAAAGTTCTCAATAAAATACAACACATTCTAATAAATCATTATGAAGTAATCCTCCGTCAAAAGGAAATTTATGTAAGAATGTACAAAATTAATATTACTTCAGGTTTAATAGTTTGTTTTTTAAAAACAACGGCAGTAATCAAATAATCACAGTGAAGGGGAAAAAATTCCATTTAAGTGCATTTATAATACTTGCTAAGTAAATTAAAACATACAGGTACGTGTATCATTATATGGCTGCAAAAAGTAAAGAAAAAAATTATATTCTTTCGAATTAAGGAATTCGAGAATTGCTTATTAATTGGTTTTTGAGACTAAACACAATGAACTGAATACACACAAGGCCCACTCGTGTTTTTGTCTCGACACTGCTCGAACAAGAGTTCTCAATCGGGAAACTTAGCTGGTCGTTGTGTTCTGCAACATCAATTCCTGCTGGATTCATATCTTAGCGATACTTCATCTTCGTTCTTAATTTTCGTCAACACTCCGTATCGAACGGCCACGTCTTCTATCTTCACGCTACTTTTTAGGATGTTGATAACATCACATTTCCCCCGTTTTCCATTTCTCTTTGGTATTCAAGTTATAACAATGTTTGTAAAGTATCTAAAGTATCAGCTGATGATAAACTTCTTTTAAAACTAGATTCACCACAGCAGTCAAAATGACTGGTTTTATAATTTTATTTTCACATTCCTACTTAATCTTATTATTTTTTTTGCTTCATTTTTTATTCAAAATCAAAAAGTTTTTGACTATCATCGTTACTTATACCAAACCAGTCAAAATGAATGATGCATTTTTCTATGGGGCGATATCAGTTTTGCACATTTATAATAAATTGTAATAAATACTGCGTAGTTGTAGAACGATAAAGCATGTTGTGTGGGTGATAATGATAGAATTCGTGATAACGGTAAATTCTTGATTACGGACAATACGTAATACATTTTCTGTCGTCGATTGAATTTCGAGGGTTATAGGAGTGATATTTTGATGACAATATGGGAAAGAAACATTTCTTTTTTTTTTGGTTACTGAAATATTCAAAACTCTATTCTTTCGTCAGAAAACTGAATACAAGGTGAAATATTATCTCGTTATTAGTGGCAACTTATTTTTATAATTTTTTTTCAGGTCCCAAAAATGGTAAAACGAAAGAAATCTTTTGTCTTCTATTATTCTGTATATTATAAAAATAATATATATGTCCCTACCTGCTGGATCAGGAATATATATCATACGATAATTAAATTATAAAATAAAGGAATTTGAATATTATTATGCTTTAATTAACCAATGAATGAATTTATAATTAATTTAATATATTACAATTAACCTAACTGAAGAAATTTATCATTTTTTTTTAAAAAATATATATAAGGAATCTAAATCGAGCCAACAATTTTTTAAGACCAGTCATTTTGTCTGGTGTCTGCAGAAATAGGTATAGTCAAATTGTAGATATATCTAGCGTGAAGCAATGAGCCAAAACATAAACTTACATGGATATGTTACTTAGAAAGTTTAATGAACATAAATGCTTGTGTATAAAATATAATACAATAATCTTATCAAACATTTCACCGAATCGGCTGAGAAAATATAAGTGTTTTTTTTTTTTTGGTTTTGTTTTGTTTTGAGTTTGGGGAATTCACAGCGTGACGTCATTGCTTTATTACATTTGACATTCTTATATTTAGCTTAGAATTATAGAGTATGAATATATATTACTAGTACTTAATTCAGAATTAATATTTTGTTCCAGTTACAACGTCTAAATAATTCGGTATATCTTCAATTTACTGATTCCTCGGAAGGAAATGCTTTCTTTCTTTATCAAAATGAGGTTAAGGAATTGATGAGTTTCGATTCCCTCTGTTGCCACTGCGCATACATCTGAACAAAATAAGCAAACATATTATGGTATTTTTTTACAAGATTTAGTTTCCTTCATACACATGTAGTATTTATAAGGAGGTATAGCAATTATTTATCTAAATATTTAATTATCTATTTTATTAAATATACAGTTTCAAATATTAATATGAACTCGTACTTGAGCCTTATTTCAACAACCTATGCATTTAAAAGGCACCTTTTTAATTTAAAATAAATCATTTAAAGTTCGACCTAAAAAATAAGAAGAAATTATAAAATAAAATATTTTCCCGAAATTCGAAAATAAACATGTTCGAGTACAACACATCAATCCATAAAATTTACAAATTCTTAGCACAATCGGGGGAAAAAATTACGATTTATACATGTATTTTTATGTCAATTATATAAACATTTATTATTTGAAAGTCTCTTAAGTTGGAATTACAAACTATAAAAATAAAACATATCTTTAAATCAACACGTTAAACTTTGGTGAACTAAATCTAAAAATAAGAAGCAGGTTGAAAAAAATAATCGTTTTGGGAAGGCGATAATTCACTGTGGTATTGTTCAGTTATTGTTTTTTTCTTCTTCTTTTTTCCGAGAAACCCGTGAGTAAGTCGCCCTCTCCATCCCAAATCTGGTCTCATTAGTTTTTTCGCAGACCATCTTCGCCTTCTTTGAAGCCGATTCTTCGGAAGCAACCAATTGTTTTAATTTCTGTTTGGTACGACAATTCGACGCAGCAGCAATGCAATTTTAATTTGTCAATAAATGCCATCCCGATTCAAAACTAATCCCCAAATAAGTGTCGAATTTTTTTGGCGTCTTTTGCTGGATTGAAACTTTTAATGATAACACAGTTGCAAGTTCCGATGCGAACGAAGGCCATGGTCCCACTGAGCGATCCACAGTTGACTAAGGGGCAGAAATGAAAATAAAGGTTGTCACGTGACTGGGTCATTTACCGTTTGATCTCAACGTCTGCACTGTTTGTCTGTACCGATTATTTTTTGGCCCTCCCCCTTATATTGCCTTCCAGAAAGCAACACATTTTGACAGGACTTAAAAAGAAATTTTTTTCGCTTACAAACAATTTAAATATGAAAAAGTAAAATGTGAAAACAAAATATTTTTAAAATATATATAAAAAAAATAATAGCATATATACATAAATTTAAAAAAAAATATATTTCTTTTTGTTCTATTATTAAAAATTGCTCATGATTAAAAAAAAGCTGCAAAATTTATTAAAAAAAAAAATAATATCTATATATAACATATTTTCAAAGAAAACACAGCTTTATAAAGGAAAACGTGGTAATTGAAAGTAAAAATATATCCTCGTAATCTTCTCAATTGCAATAACGCATTTTTATCATTTAAATAGAACTACATTTATACATCAATCTGGAGAAAGAATATCGTTCAACTTACGTGAATGAATTTGTTTTGAGAAATGTAAAGATGACCGCCGCCTTTCAATGACTTCTAAAAGAGCACGCATCAAAAAATTCCATTTTGCTTTTATATTTGCAGACGAGATACAATTATGTCAGAAAAAGTATTTATTTATGAGTTTACTTCATTCGTTTCACTTCACTAAAATTGTTGCTTCATTCAGATTATTGTCGTATTAAAAGCCATTACAGTGCACAGCTAATTTTCTTCGCAAAATTTGATTAACCTCCCGGTAAAATCGACTTACAATTCTAAATGTTATTTGAAACTATGATAAATCAATATTTGGCGGTATTCAACAATTATATTTTATAATCGTAATCGCTGGTGGTTTCCAAAAATAAACTAAAAGCGAACAAGGTTTCAAAAAAAAAATTATGTAAAACAAAAGGCAGGTGGTTGCTAACTCCAAACACCTATTTTTAAGGAAGCAGCTGTGTTGATTTTTTACCGCGACTTTTCCAAGTTTCAAAATGTATAGATTTGACCCGAATAAAATACTTTAATTAAGATCTTCTCGCATCAATTGTGTAATGGGACTCTATCCTGTAGCAATTTTTTTAGAATAAGATATTTATTTCAAAAGTTTATTTTTCATATAAATACCTTTGAACCATTTGAACCTTTGACACCATTTGAACGCATTTCACAAAAAAAAAAAAAAAAAAAAAAAAAAACTTTCATTTTAAAGTAATCAATTATTTTAAAATCCTTTTTCTCCCGAAATACAAGGATATCCAAAATACTTCCTCCGATTTCAAAACTACATACTTTCATAAATAAACGATACGGAATGATAAGTAATACGTGAATGCAAAGGGAAAATACAGAAGTCTTTTTTGCTAGATATAAGTTCCTTCAGATGCACATATAATGCCAATTCTATATGTATATTCCCACCAGAAAATGTCGGTGGTAAAAGATAATATAGCTGCAGAAATCCGTTGCTTAAGTTCACCTAAATTTGTGGGTTATGGTGGCGCAAACACTTTATCTGTTACAACCCCCCCCTCCCCAAGGGATGAAATCGCATGAACCTATATCGGTAACTTAGGTGGCCAGCTGTGTTATCGGATCCACTGCGGCCGATTCAACTGAGATGTAGCTCCGTAAAAGCTTCTAAAACAGTTTTTGTGAAATACCTTCACAAACACACGATGGATATCTGTTTTCCCCAATATAACACATTCACATTTTCCCTTTGTATTAATGTATCGCTAATCATTTTGCGTCTATTATTTTGAAAATCATGGAATTTTGAAATCGGATGAATCATTTTGAATAACCCTGTATATATATGGAGGAATCTAGAGAAAACAGAAAACAAAGGATATCGTTTTGAAAATGAAAAGAGCAAGAAGGAACACCTAGGAGAACAGCAACTATTGTCCTTAATCACAACACCAGCCGAGACTTAGATCAGATCCAAAACCTAATGGTTAAGAAACACGAGCAGCAGGAAAAAGCATTAAAAACGAATAGTATCCCAGCACCTAATATAATTCGGTATGATTCTCTCACTTAGAAAAAAAGATCATACAAATAAAAACTTCGGATAGTGGAAGATGGTTATAAAATTCAAATACGATAAAGAAGCTCATAAAGAACTCGATTGAATAAAAATAAATTATGAAGCTACATTAAAATTATTTGAACACCTGTTCCATAATGGAAAGAAGATATAGAATAGGTATCTGGTAAAAGCTGTAGTCTGTAATCTAAAAAACATTAAAAACGAACCTGAAGAGTGATTGAGAAAGAAAGAATGAAACAAAAGTTATCCAATTCATATTCTTTGAAATTTATAAAAAATTTATCAGAATTGAATAGAATGACTACAGTATTAACTGATGCTTGCTGTTGACGTTGGAAAAGGCATATCAGTTAAAGATCACTGGAGTAAATGCCTTTTAAATAATGTGAAGCTGTTATCGATTTATATGAAGTGTTTCGCTCCATAAGTCCTTAAGAAAGGTAGAAAAATAAATAATTTTAGAAAGAATTTTTTTTATAGTTTTTCAACCTAACCTCCTTTTAACTTTATACACTTTTCCGAGCGTTCCTAAAAAGTAAGATTTAGGAAGGTCTTCAAAGTAATCTTCTGTTCGATGTGAACCATTGTCCGCCAAACTATTTTTTTTTTTAAAGTTTGTAAAAAAAAAGTCACTGAGGGCCAAATCTGGTGAATACGGTGGACGTAATAATAATTCGAACTTTTATTCCATATTTTTAGACATCGAAACAGCAGAGATGTGCACTCGTGCATTGTCTTGATGGAAGAGGAACTTTTTTTTTTTTTTCAAATGAGGATTTTTTTTTCTTGATTCTTCGCTTAACCAATGCAATTACAACGCATAATATACTCTAGGTATTGTTTTTCCTTTTTCCAAGTGATCAGTGGTTCTTTAACTTTTTAATCAGACGATCCCACTCCCACGCCAAAAAATTTCTAATGACCCTCTTCCCCGTTTGGTGGACACATAAGCATACATGAAATAAAAACCATATTGCATAATTTCTCATTTAACTAAAAAGTAATTAATAAATAATTTTAAAATCTAGTTTATTCAATTTAAAAAAAAAACATTTTGCTAAATTAAAATGAAGTACTCATAATTTTTATTATTCTTGAGCAAAAAATAATTTTATCTTGAAATATAAATAAAATAACTTCTCTTCCATTATTATTGAAATAAATATCAATCTTAATCGAATAAAACAGTAAAGTTGTAATGTTCTTGTGACGTACACACCCGTGACGTAACTGAAACAACTGATTGTAATTTAAAAGCGTTTTCTTATTAGGAGCAGCAGCGCCGAGACTTATTCGCTTGCGTCACCGATCACGCGCGTGCGGTCCTATTTTGATTCCGGAATATGCTGAAATTGTAGTACAAAACGCGATAATAATGCACCGGGGGTAATTTTTAATATGTAAGCATGATTTACAGCTCAACTTAACCAGTTTTACGATTTTTTAATTGAGTTAAAAAAATGTAACATATTAAACGTGATGAGAATACATTTCGACTTTTTCTTTAAATTCATGCACCTAAATTAAATTTTCGAAATCCCAACACTTCGTTTTGTGACCGCATTTTGGGTCGCTACCTGCAGTTTAAGAAACGCTAGTGTTGATGATTCTACATGCATCCCAAAAAACCATGGCCATTATTTTGCCGGCATATTTCACCGTCTCTGCTTTCTTTGGAGCCCGTTCGACTTCAAAATCCCACTGTTTTGACTCTTTCTTTGTCTCTGGAGTACCCACGGTTCGTCCACAGATATGCATCGACGCAGAAATAGGGATATTCCCAACCAGACATTCAAACTCCAAGTGAAATAACTGAAGATCCCTACATCAAAAACATGATATGTACCTATTTCATATCCCCATACCTACCTATCACATCTGCTATACCGAAAGATCCCTACCTGTGTGTGATCTCTATAGTCTCTTCCTTTTAATTTCACTGAAGAACCAAACAGGGAAAAGCTGTGTCACTTCGTTCTCGATTATCAGAGAGGGTGGCCGTGTGTCGTCTATCCATCCCGAAGTATCTGCATCCCTCTCGTGTAAATATAAATAATTTCGTTATTTTTTGATTTAAAGATTCCAAAATAAGTAAATAAAACGTAAAGTGAGTAAATAAAACGCAAAAATTAACATGATAGGTACCAAGGGAGTCAGTAGAAGAGAAAAAAAATGGAAAAATTCTAATAGTGAGATTAAACAAAGGAATTGAATGTAAAACAATAAATATCGCAAAAGGCTGTAGGCTGTCATAAGTTAGTTTGTTCTAGAATCAACGGCAAAACTTTCCCCTCCAACATTACATTATAAAATTAAAAATAAACACGACTGTAAAATCAAAGATACAAATGAAAAGTGATCAATGAAATACAAACTCTTTATAAAATCATTTAATCAGAAAATGTACCAACAGTCCCAGAAAAATCTGAACAGATTTATAATATATGACAAATAAATAAACGAAATTATTATACTCTTTGCAAAAAAGGAGTACAATACAGATTAATTAAGAAAATTTTTATGAACAGAGCAACAAGTGAATACGAAGAGCAAACATAGCTGACTCAATTCCCGCGCTAAGAACGAAAGGATAAAACAAAAGATAGCCACGCCATCTGCAAAACAATATCAAAACTATACGAATTCCAGAAGATAATTACAAATATTTCAAATATTATAATACTCTTAAGGAACAAAAAATTAGGAAAAAGAAGATTAACATTTATTTTAAAAAATAAACAGTAGTACTCGAAATTAAAGACAACGTTACATAAAAAAGTAAGAAAAAAAAAGGTAAAAATTAGAAATAAACTTTTTAACATAAAATTTTTATTTATATTTGAGATCACTCTATTTTAAATTTTCTGTATTTAAAGAATTTTAAATGTCAATAGGGTACTCAACCTTTCACATATATGGTATAATTCATTTAAACTACTATGAAAATTTAAAATCACGTTAACTAATTTGATATTTCTAAGTAAAAATTTATGTAATATATTTTAAAATATCTGTTTTTCTTGTTTCGTTTCATAAATACCTAATGCAGCTTTGAAAACGATTTCGAAACATAACCTAATATACTTGCTAATTTCCTATTGATTATAACTTACCCTAAGGGCAATTTCTTATGTTTAAAATTTCCTTGAAATATTTTATTTTGTCTTCTATGAAACGGAAATTCTGTTCGTCTAATTGCACTTTTTGTAAGTTCAAAGATTTCTTTACGATTCCTCAGTAGTTTTTGACTGTTTTTTTTTTTTTTTTTTTCTTAATTTTTCACACATATCTGTTGCCATAAATTTTAGAATGAAAAATATTTCATTTTACATATTGATTCTTAGAATTTAAAAATCGTTGCGAAAGGTTTTATTCGTTGAAATACAAAATAAAGTTACAGATTAAAATAAATAATTTATTTAAAAAATAAACAAAGAGAAAAGTGAACAAAGAAATTTGTACTTTGTTTTGCCAGGATTAGCACTTAAGTGGGTGAACTTTGTTCCCAAGACTTGCTTAAAATATATATTATGACGTAACATTTATTAGACTTAAGTAAAAACACCTCTCACTGGGAGAAAAATCCTTGGATGTATAACCATTACGTGCGTCTTCTGACGATGAAACACATCTTGATGAAATGCTCTGCTTTTTTTTCTCTGTTCGCTTTAAACGTTTTGAACGATACACTTTATCTTTAATTGACTTGGTTGCGGAAAAGCCACCAACCAAATTTTAAAAATTCTTACATGACATTGCTTCCTTTCCTACATATAATATTATTAAACTTCATTTTATTCTCTATGCTGAGCTTGAATTTTAAATTATTTGATTAAAAAAAATGGCAACATTATCACCTTGAGTTTAGCCCAAGCTATCCCTGGAGAATTCAGCTCCATTTCATTTCTTACAACCGAACCTTATCTTCAAGATTACTATGAACAATACTTATTTATTATAAATACCATACAAATAATCGTAATGGCAACAGTAAATAACCAGTTAGAAATCGATTAAATCCCGAAAAGATTAAAAAACGAACTTTTTATTGAACCATAATTTTCCGAATGTGTTTGGACAGTTGTCTTTTTCATTAAAATTGGCAAAGAGGAAAAAAAAAGGGACTGGACGAGACCATGAAAAAAAGAAGCCTACTCCCTTGAAACCATAAATGATGAAGTAGATTGCGGATGAGATTGCAACATTGGAATCTTTGTTCGAGAAGCTGCGTCGTTTAAAAGGTGAGTATAACGCTTATTTTTGGTTCTATAACGCTTCTTTAAATTAAAAGCGATTTGTTTTTAACTTTAGCTTCTTCTCGTCTCAAAAACGAAATGGCTAATACTTTTAATCCTTTAGTACTTTTACTTGCAGAGTAATAAAAATATCGTGCAGTTATTTCTATATCCACTAGTTAGTTTTTTTTTTTTAAAAAAAATTAGATATTTAGGAGAAAAATAGCTTATTCAACCATATTTGAACACACATTAAATATGCATTTCAGAAGGTGAAAAATTAATTAAAAAACAAATAATTATTTGCCATCCAAGTGGTATTGTTTTAGTTGATTCCCTTTTGGAGTACCAGATCACTTTTCACATTTTAATCCTTTGCTTAGTTATTTTTAGCTTAAATATATTCAATTTAATAATTTATAGTTTGCTCAAATTTTAATTACATATAGCTGATATAATATTCAATTTAATATATCATCTACAGCTCCCTCTAATTTTAATATTGGAAAAGTTTACTATTGTCCTTTTCTCGATATTTCATCGTTTACTTCAATTCTTATATTTAATTGAGTAATTTAATAATAATTATTTAAAAAAACTCGCCTTTGGTGGCTAAATCTATTCTTTGCAAAACTTTGCATAGAACCTTTTTATTTTTGTTATTTTTATTATTTTTCAATAATTTTTTTTCAAATACTTTATTTCAACTACTTCTGCAAATTTTAATAATTTTAAGCATTTTTTTTAAAAAATGTTCTAGGAGTGAATTTCACAATTTTGTAATGGATTCGGTTGTACTAATATTATTTATAGCTTAACATATTTTTTTTTCTATCTGATACAACAAACTGTTACAAAAAAAACTGATATTTTAATTTTATGGATTTTTTTAATTAAAAATTATTTAAATCCTTATTTAGCGCACAGAAAGATCAAACATATTGTAGAGTTATTATTTTTTAAAGATTCATTAAAAAAATTTTTTTTAATCTATTTTGCAATTTTAAGAGGACATAGCACATTTTTAAAATTAGATATTTGCAAGAAAGAATTTATATTCATAACATTTTTACATATTTCTCTACATCTGGTAACATTTTCCAGAAGTATGTCTTTCAGAAAAGAAAAAAAAAATCTTATTTACAAACAAGCAATTAAATTAAATTTTACATTTTTTTTCGAAACATTTAATTATTTTAAATTTTCCACTATTTCTACAAATCTTAATATTTTTAAACAATTTTTTTCTCAATTTCTTAGAAGTGTTTCTCACAGTTCTGTATATGGATTGGGTTATGTATGTGTTATTTATAGATTGACAAATATTTTTTCTGTATGATACTACGAAAAATTCTAAAAAAAAAAGATTCATCTAATTTTATGGATTTAATAAAAAAATGAAAAACATCTGCTTTTCTTAAATCCTTATTTCGTGTGCAAAATTATCAAACATCTTATGCAAAAATAAATAATTAAAAATAAAAATAAAACCTTTAAACTCAGAACAAAAAAAAAAAAAAAAAAATAAAATATGTGACCGTTATAAAAATAAAAATCTAAGAATAAACTATTTAAAGTTTTGAAAATCAAGGAAATGGTTTGGCACCCTATTAATACAAATTTGAATAACTCACTGTATAAATTAGCTTGAGTTATGAAATTTGATACCTATATTTAAAAAAAATCTTGCAATTAAAATAAGACCATAATTTTTTTTTCATTATTTTGATCACTTTTCGGGTTTTGTGTCCCCTTGTGTCTTTTATTAGTTTTTAAATGAATAATAAAACTAAGGTCAGGTAGTCGATAGGAATTGAATTTTCTCCATTATATAATTATAGTACATTTTCTTGATTTACATCAATAAATAAAAAAAAAAATAAGAAAGCTCACATAATAGAAACGATTCGACTAAAATTAATAACATTTCACATTGTAAAAGTCACCGAATGAACTGGAACATAAAAAAATGTCTAACTACATGTTTTATAAAGAATATTCTTCCACTTTTAACGAGAATAAAATATTCTGAAAGTTAAAAAAAAAAAAAAAATACGACGGAGAAAAAATGGTTTGACAAATAAAAAAAAAAAAAACAAAAAATGATAAAATCTTTGCACCATGAATCACAGTCATTCCTTTTTGTGCATTATAAGTTATTTTAATTTAAGCTAAAACAGAATAAATCAATTCACAATACATATTCATAGTATCATGGTATTAGAGCAGTCTATAAAAAATTTATTTTATTACTTAAGCATAAAAATTTGTGCTATACACGGATTAAGGATTAGAAAAAAAAAAAAAAAATTCTAGTCTCAACATGTTACCGTTAAGTCAGACATGTTTTAACTTATATGTATATTGGTACAAATTTTAATCGTATGGCTGTAACAAATGAAATAAATCCAACTAGTTACGTAATGACAAACGACATTTTATTCGCAAATATTCAGAACAAGACGAGGACAGAAAAACAGCAGAAACAGGAAACACATCAGTTATACAAATACAAAGCAGCACTTACGTAAGCGACACAGATACAAAACAGTACTTCTGAACCAGTTCACACTACCGATAAATCTCGGCAATAATACTCCGCACAATCAAGGCAGAATCAAAAGCTTTAAGGCAGGCCGCTTCCAGCAGATTCACTCGATTACGCTACTGACAATTTCTCCGCAAATCCACCCAGCCAATGCCGACCGACTCCAATTGATTTCCCGATTGTTTCCTGCCGACTTTGTCTCTCTCCTTGTCACCCCAGCTAGATGTGATATCACATGGAAAGTTCAGGAAAAATCCGTAACTTTCTTCCTAATGTACATACCGCTAAAATTCTAGCATTTCATGAATCATCATTTTGTCTCTAGGTTTCTCAACAAGTCGCTAAAAGGGTCGCCAAATCTGTAGCCAATGTTAAGGGGTCGTTGTTTAAACTTTCCTTGGCTGACTGATGAAATCCCTGTAAATATCTCTTTTTCCTTGCAAAAGAAACGCTACAGGGAAGCAAAATATGACATATATAATTTTTTTATGTTTTTCTTGAAATATATATATATATATATATATAATTTGGTAAATAATATAAATAGTTAAAGCAATTTTTTTTACTTATCTGCTAGGAGTAATGAACTTCAGGTGGTTTTGCTATATCGCATAAAAGAAACTTGAACTCTTAATTCAGATACTTTGCAACATCTTTTCGATAATGATCTGAATTGTAGGAAAGATGGAAGGATTATGGAATTTAAGAAAATGAGTAAGGTGAGACTACAATCAAAATAAAATCGAGTTAATGACATAATGCACATATATTCAGTATGGGCAATTTCTTACGTATCTGCAATTAATTACGTTACGTATGAAAGAGAAACTTATTGATCAAAAGAGAAATAAGACATCATCGTTTGCCTTTGGCGAAAAAAAAACAGTAAAAAAATCGTTAAAAGATAAGGAATGAGTAGTATTTTAACGATGCAGCAGTCAAATGTGGCCATGCTGCCTGCGCAAAGCAAGGTAAAGTTGCGATTTAAACGTTTGAAAAAAAAACTGAAAAAAGATAAGAAATTGGTTGACAACAAGAAGGGTCGAAAATAGGGAAGAATCCCTAGGGTAACCCGAGGGGGCGTCACCCGTTTTTACAAAAGATAGTAAATGCCATGGGAAAGAAAAAGATCACTAGGGAGTCTTAGAGTCGTGATGGCTGCACCTACCTAAAGAAGGGAAGCCCTGGAGGGAGTCGTTAAACGAGAACTGGAGTTTTTTCAAGAGAAAAATACAAGAGTGGAATATATTCAAACAGTGTATGCTTTTTAAAAAATAACTAAGCCAACAACTGTGGAATCATTTAGAACGTTCTCTAGAACGTATTATTTTGATCACAATTAAGAGATCCGAGAGTTATGCTTCTCTTGTGCTAACTTTTTAAAACATATTGACAGATATATCACACATTGTAAAATTTTTACATTATTTGTGTTCAAAATGCAATTTATTTCCACGCACAATATACGAGAATCGAATAAAATGTCTCGGGAATTTTTATTTTATTTTCGAGAATTCCCAGTAAGGAATCGGTATGCCGCTTCATCTCGAGAAAAAAAAATCACCGGACAGTAATAGAAAAAAATAAATTTCCCATCACTAAAATGGATCCCCTTCTCGATATGTTAGTTCCTGAAACATGCAGCATTTGTATCACTAATTACCGTCAAAAAATATACCTGCAGATGTAACATTAGCCAAGAAGAAATTATATTTCTAAGCAAAATCTATAATGTTAGAAGAAATCGTTTAACCATCAACCCCATCCCCTATTTTTTAAACTAGAGTGTTTAAACTATTTATTTTTTTAAGTATAATTTTTCTCATTCATAATTCTAGTTGTCGAACTGAACTGAAACGTCACTTGAAACAGAATGAAAAGTGCAGCGTTTGCCGTCTGTGTGATGGTAATTCTGTCCATAAATGTAAGTATCTGAAGCACTGGAGAGACATTTTTCACTTTAACCGTGTCTTTTAGCAGGCTATATTTACGGTATCTTACGTTAAAATTGTTTTAAACTTGTTTCTTCTTATTCGTCACACGATTTTAAAAAAAAATTGATTCAGAATCTCACTGTTGCTGCACTTTAGTTGGTTCAAGTTGTTGATGTTGAATGTATTTTAATGTGGTTAAATATGAATTGAGTTTTACTATTATTGTTACGGTAAGAGACGAGATTTAGCCTCGTCAACAAAATAAGGATCTTTCCAGATCTCTCTCCAAGGCAGGGAAGGAGAATTAAGCGGAAAATTATTATTATTTTTCTTTTAATTAATTGATGATTTAATCAAAACAGGAAAGTTATGAATTAGTTTCATAAAAAGCCACATTCATAATAAAATTTCAGGTTCTGGTATTAAAGATCTCTTATAATTTGATCCGTTTCAGTATCGAAACCAATTGTTATAGAAAAGTTTTCTACTTACAAAAGACATTTACATAGAAACTTTAATCATGATCATCCTTAGGTACGATTTTTCTGAATTTATTATCATACTATTTCAGAACACATTCTTAAATTTTTTTAAAAAAACTTTGATTTTTCAAAATTTTTTTAGCATTTTGAATAGATTATTTTGACAAATTTGTGTTGAGTTTGCTGCTTGGTTCCCGACTTTAAGAAATACTAGACTAAAATTAATTCCCTCCATTTCTTTCATGTGACGGTGTAGTGGTAATCGCTTATCGGTACAAATCATCGATGGATGCGGCAGGAGCGCAGTCGGTTTTCAAATGCTGCTTAAAACAATAAACACCAAAAGCACATTAAAGGTATATTGGAAACCTTTCCTGAAGACCAATTAAATCCCTCGTTCTCAAGGTACCCTGAGTAGGGTGAAAGTTTCTCCCCTCACTGAAACTTTTTTCAGTAAAACTTGGATCCATAATTACTGCTCCTGATTAGTGGGTTAAACTTGTCCCTTCCACTGCCCTGATAATTTTTCAGTGCTTCTCTCTTAAAATTTAACTACCTTTTTCAAAGATTAAATTATGATTGTTGTAAAATTATGAGTTGTTTGGTTAAATTATTAAATTCCTCTACTTTATTAAAAATTATTCATTATTACAATAGCTCATTTGATGTGAATATAGTTATTTTCATCCCAGTAATTTTCGAGTTTTGATGGCGATTTGAAATTTTATAAATTACAATCTTATAAATTCTTCCAAATTTAAACTTTTGGGCGAGTTTTCCGAAGGTCAAAAACACCCCCGCCCCTTAAAGAAATTTAAAAGATTGCTCTTAAAATCGACCACAGTTTTTTTTTATTCTGCAATTAAAAAGAAAAAAATTTTAGATGGCGGAAGGAAGGAAGGGATGTTTCCATTGGCCTTGCCCCCAGGGAATGTATTGCGTTTACAAAAGTACAGGATCCATCGATTGTCACCATCCTGGAAAAGAAGGTAAGCGACATGGATTTTGTTTTTTAGTAAGTATCTTACTCGTCAAATTAAAACATCGTTTTGCTCAGTCTGTTCGGAGCTGTAAAATGCTGACATTTATTTTTGTTGTTATCAAAGGAAAGCACCTCATGGAGATTCCCTAGAAGAGAACTTAATATTTCATCCCAACTGGAATAAAATTTATGTAAATGTTAGTGCCTCAAATGGAACTAAATTAAGATCTTAATGCATTAATTAATGTGGCTCATTAAATTTTTAAAATAATATTCTCATCAGGGTGCCCAATAGTATTCAAAACTGAGTAGAGGTTAGTCCATACTCTTTTATTTTCCAAGGGCAAGTAAATGTTTACTGTAAACCTAGTTTGACATGAAAAAGTGGACCGAAAATAACGCAAGTAAAGCACACTCCCATAATAAATGTGTGAATAATAAAAATATAAATATGTCGAAAAAAATAACTTTTGTTTTACTGCTTCCCAAGCTTTTTATTACTTAACATCGCTTACACAAATAGGAAATTGGGAGGGGGAAGGAAGAAACGAGAGAGAGAGAGAGAGTTCTAAAAGACATAAAATGTGCATTAGTAAATGTTGAAATAAACTTGCATAAAAATATTTGATAGAGACATATTTGTTATATATGTATAAAAGTATTTGGCATGAATAAAAACATTTGTGTTTTCTACAATTTTTGAAACCTGAAGGTATTGCTATGACTCTCTTCAACGACATCGCTAAAAGTTAAAACGCCTTTTTAACTAAGCCTGAATGAGCCGTCTTTTTCAGATCGGCGCAACAAAAAGCGACCGGTCCACTTTCTTCTGACCCTCTGGTCCACGATTTGAAACACCGCTACCATCCAAAGTCGCTCCAACTTTCTCTCCCTCCGGGGTAGAAAAACATCCCCCGATGTTTCGGAGAAAACGTTCTACACTGAGATGTCACTAAGATAAATTATTGTTCACCATGGGTGCTGCCATTCGTTATACGGAGCCGAAATAAATTTTCATTGATTCATAAGTTAACTTTGATTTGGTAGTGGATTTCTTTTAAATTAAAATTCGATTGCTGCTGTATCGAATTGTCACCGTCGGTGAGACGTGGATTACTCATTTTGAACAGAAAGTGAGTAACAATCGAAACGTTGGGTTGCTTCCGGTGATTTTTTTTCCAAAAAAAAAAAAAAAAAAAAAGGCGAAGTGGTCTCATCAGCCGGAAAAGTTATGATGGAGAACTTTTGAAATGCGGAAGGCGTCACGATCTCGGATACGAGCAACTGAGACTCAGACAGCTGTCTAGTGAGTCACGATGCTTACTAAAATCAAACCATTTTCAATGCTACGAGCACCCTTTCTTGAAATTTCTAAGGACTTATTGAATGAACCTCTTGTCTAGAATAAATAGAAGTCAAACTGATTGTAATAGACACATGCAAAAAAAAAAAAAAAAAAAAACCGTAACTTTTTCTGTCCAACATCGAAGAAAGCTTGATAAATCCATCTTTAGAAAACTCAGAGATTGATATCTGCTTGAAATTGGACACCAGAATTAATGTCCTATGTATGTAGTTTCAATTACCGTAGACTTCACAGTAGCTTACACAGGAAGCCCCTAATGATAGAAAAGTTAATTCATAAATTGATTAACGTAATCATTGCAGCGAGTAAGAAGCTCTAACCCAATACAAACACAGCCTCTGGCACAGACCAATGCTTTTCATGAGCTTCGTCTTAAATACTTGAGAACTTACGACGTTTCACCGCTTGCGTGTTTGATTTTGAGGTTGATAAGTTTTACCATTTTGCTGGTTCCATACATGAATCATTTATTTTAGAGTTTAACATAAGTAGAAGGCTAGAAAATCGAATTCTAAGCAAATGTTCCACACTATTGCGCAAAACATCAGCATTTACGTTTCTCTCGAAATGCGTGAAGGATCTCGTTTGGCTCCTTCAGGGTGTCCAAGAGACAGAGAATCACCTTTACAGCTTTAAACTTTAATCACTTCTAAGCTAAAAAGGATATTTACTTTCTGCACAGTCAATAATATAACTGATCAAGTTTTTTTTTTTTGTCCATGGGTGCACCTCAATATGTGCACCATGTGTGACCCTAAGCACATCCAGTCTGTATTCAATTTCCAAACAGGTACGCTGTGACATCTCGTCTGTAGTAGTGGTAGAAGCATCTAATATGCGGCCTTTTAAGACCTTAGTCCGGTAAGCAGCATCCTTCAAATAACCCTGAATCGAGAGGGCGCATGTCTGGAGACCTTGGTCGCCATGGAATTGGGCCACGCCGTCCAATCAATTGGGTAGGAAAGGTTTCGTCCAGGTGATCACGGACTGCTCTTAACCAATGTGAAACCAGCACCATCCTGATGAAAAGAAACATTGGGCTGCCAATCTCTAACTGAGGAAAGGCAAAGCATGTCCAGGTAGATGCCCCCTGTAACTGTATTTTCAGAGAAGGAAAAAAAGGCCCAATGGTTCGGGGTGTTTCATCCATAAATGCTGATATCTTACTCATTATAATTTCTACATTATTTACTATTTGTCACAATTGTTATAGTTTCATTCCAGGAAGTAACTGTAAATGTTCGCCAAAAATAAGCATTCATTACCAAGAATACGTTCTTCATAAAAAAAAAAAAAAAATGCTGGCGACATCTGTTGCAGACATCCGAAGTACATCAATAATTGATAAAAACTAATTCAATTCTTTAAATAATGAGTTTCAATCAAATAATTTTTACTAATTATAGTTAAATTATCGTACTGTCATCCAAATTAATCGTGTATAGAAAATTTCAGCTCAATGGAGCGCTTCCAAATGTGAGAAAAGAGCTTTTAAAGTTTTAACCCAGACATAGTTACAATATGAGTAGCAGAAAATCCATTAAAATGGGGCCACTTTTTTATGGGCATGGGTTTCATTTGTTTTGGAAAAAATGTTGACATTCAAGGGGACATATAATGTTGTCAAATGCGGCGTGCAAATAAGGTCGATTGAGTCCCAATGGAGGATGATTTTTGTTGCTCGTCGTGCACATTCATTATGTATGTGTGAAACATTTTAATCACTGCTTGGACTTACTACTTGTTTGAAGAAAGATTTAAACGTGTTCTAATCATTTTAGGCTAATTTCATGAACGTAAAAAATGTTCTAAGTGTATATGATTTGTTAATGCCTTTATAACAACTTATTATTTATCGCGTTTCATTGTCTTACTCGAAGTCTGTTATTTATTGATTTTAATTGTTTTATTTATAATTTAAACTATTCTCACTTGTTAATGTTTTCATAGTAACCTAATATTCATTCCGTATCATTGTTTTAAATGCAACCTATTATTTCTTACGTATCGTTGTTTTATTTGCATTTAAAAATGACTATGGAAAATTATAATTTGTTAATATTTTCAAAATAATAACCAATATTTTTTGCCTAACTTAACTGTACTGAGTAAAAATGAGTGAAAATACAAAAGTGAATGTTTGTAGATCGGATTTAATCGAGATATTGAAAACTGAGCATTCTTAATCTGTTGTGTAAAAACATACATACGATATGTTCCATATGGTTTTTCAACTTTTGTAATTAAAATGTTGCGTTCATTTACTTTAAAAAAAAACTTACCTGCTGTTCTCTCTCCAGGTGACAGCTGTACCACGAGGCCTATCGACGGATTTTACGTGCAGTTCCCTCCCTGCGGAAACGGAACCCAGTGCAAAGAGGCATACATAGTGGTAAATTGAGTTTTTCTTTTTGCAGCAATTGCTCAGAGGGTGATTCAAAAAGAACCCGATTATGGTGAAAGATGGCGTTCATGAGGCAAGTTGGTATTCATAGTGTGTGCCTCCATCTGCTCCAAACAAATATGATGTTGATTCATAGGTTAGAATTTGATTTCGCAGCCAAATCAGAACTGTGTTGCTGGAGAGTCGTCATCATTTTGAGTCGAGTTTTCATTGTCGATGAGGAGCCTAGTGGTCATGGTCGCGGCATCAAATGGCTACCAAGTCAAAACTAATCAATGAATCAACGTCAAATCTGTTTTGGCTTAAGTTGAACAGATGGCAGCTCGCAATAGTACATATCAACTTGATGTAGCAGCATCATTTGTCGTCAAAAACAGATACTTATTGAACTACCTTCGTACATGGGCAATACTGCTCTCTTAGATCAAAAGTTAAAAAAAAACGGCAGACTCAATTTCTTCAGATGGGAAGCGATATTTTTACATATTTACAAAAAAAAAAGTATTTTCATTTGTTAATAAATACAATACAAAGAAATAATTAAATTTTACTCTAATGCGATGAACGAAATTGGTTTTAGGGATGATGGAGTGTTAATAATGTTCTGTATTCGCAATTTACGAACTTCCTTTTAGAAAAATGTCCTTTTGAATTGGTTAGTACTCCCAAATGCTGATAATAAAAAAAACCCCAGAGTACATGATTTAACGGATCCAATTCATCATTCGAAAGACCCATTTCTTTAAACATCATTCGTAGCCTGTCGTCTCTGCGCAGATCATTCGCGATCAATCGAAAATGGATTTTAAAAATGGAAATGCCTTCAGCACTTGCATCAAGATCCGAGAATCGCTGTTGTGACTTTTCTTATAGATCTCTGTGATTCCGTCGCGTAGTTTGTTTGATTTTTCGTGTTTTTTTTTATCGTTAAAAACACTTTTAACCCGCGGATGGGATTAAAAACTGACGAAGGGGGTATAGTTTGTCGAACCCTTGTTCTAGTGCTACGTGTACAGAAACTGTGCCGGTGGAACCAGAAATTTCGAATCCTGATCAAGTGACGAAGATGACACCTGCGCTAATATCATTCACAACACGTGAAGAATTTGAAACAATCTCCCCATTGAAGTTTTGCACCAGAGAAGCAATGAATACCGAGCAGTACGGGAAACCCCTGAAAAATTACGGAAGACTTTACAAAACCAAATAAAGGGAATGGTAATGGAGAAAGTATTTGTTGTATGAAAATGCACGACTCCATACAGTCGACGCACCAAAGCAACTTGGACTCAATCCATTGGGACTGCATTAACGATATAATTACTCTCACAGCCTTGATCTTGCAACCTTCAGATTTTAATCTTTTCACCACAGTGAATACGGTTGGCCAACTTTTTCGACCACCGATGCGATACAGAGTGCCGCAAAGAAAGGACCAAAATGGTGGTGCATGATTTTTTTTTTGACAAAGGTATACGAAATCTCATTTTTCTGCTCTCAAAGTGCTTTGTGAACGAAGACTACAGCGTCGGAAAATAGTGTTTGATGTACGCATAAAAATTTCTAAATTCTTCTTATTATCTTTGATTTTTGAAAAATTGAGTACGCAGGAAAACCCTCATTTTTTTTCTCTACTCGCGTCTGATTGCTTTTTTTACTCCGTAATGGAACAAAATTTCGGAATAAGCCTCGCATTTTACATTATGTTCGATGATCTGAGTTTCTTCAACCTCAAATGGAGCACAAAACCAAACAAGAGTACAGAAGAAGATGAATTTGTTACCAAAAGTTAAGTACAAACAAAGTTACTTTTCAACATAATCACAGTGAAGATTCAAGAATTTGTCACATCAATGGACGGAGTTTTCCTTTCCCCTTTTCGAGTAATGTTGGGGACTCGATCTTTTTGTTTCGAAGTTCCATTCCTATTCTTTTTTAAATGGCTCTTCGCAGAGGTCGTAAAGTCTGACAATAAACAATTGCGTTCATCGTATATATAGTCCCCGGTTCCATAAATTCAACGTGTAAGACACCTTTTTTTATCCTCAAAACCCGTTGCCATAACTTTCTTGATTTTGACAGTTTGTTTGAACAGTTGCAGTCTTAACCCTCATCCTCTTAGGTGTCTGTTCACAAGTCTTTAAATTGTCTACACCATTTATGCACAACACCATCGCTCATTTAGTTTTTATGCATATTTGGCTCATTTTTTGGCGAATTCTGGCTAAATTATTCTCTTCTGCTTGAAGAAAGCAAATAAAACTCGCACATGGAGAAGGCATCACGTGTTCCATCTATATTTGAAAACTACAACAGCTCAAAATCTTTAGAGGGCGTCGGTAATAGCAAAGGTTACCCCCCCCCTTACCATTTGTCTGATTGTTTAGCAACTCGATCGCAGGTTGAAAAAAAATCAACTTTCTACTATTTGAATGAATTCTTTTTTTTTTTTTTTTCTTATCTCTCACTATCTGTGTTTTCAGGGACGCTGTGAATGAAGAACCCTCTAAAATAAAATCCTGGGGAAGAAGTTTGTCATCCAATGATAGAAGAAGAAAACATATGTACTTTGATCCAACAAAAAAATATATGATTCTGATAAATAAATAAAAAAATTGTTGAAAATTTAAAAGTAATTTGGTCTTATTCATATATACATAGTTTTAGATAAATGAAAGCAAAACACACATTTTCATTGCGGGAATGCAAGACAAGGAGCGTTCATTAATTTTACAATACATGGAACAAGAAATAGAATCAAACCCAAAGTTTCTCAAAATTAATTTATATTTCTTGAAAACAGGGGAGGGGGGAAGGGAAACTTTACTAAATAGGATTACTCGATTGACACAACGAAGTAGAAGAATTGAATACAATTTTTTTCTTTTTCAATAGTGGCGATATTTTAGCTGATGCTCTACAAACCTTAACGGTACGTTATAAAAATATGCGAATAGTGATTCACACATTTTCTGAATTTGTTACGTTTATTATACATTCCGAATGATCGGCACAATGCTTATGATTCTCAGTCGCAAAGACAAAAGCGTAGTTTAAGAACTCCGATTGAATACAATCATTCCTATATTGCATTGAAGATACGTCATTCAAAGATTTTACACTCTGTAACCGTGCAAAAGGAGTATTGTGGCGTGATGATGCAGGTTAAAGGAGGAAGAACCAGATATAGCTATGCTGAGCCAAACAAGGTGTAACTATAATCTAGACGTTTGAAAAAAAAATGGAGAAAAAGGTAAAAAATTGTTTGACAAGAAAGAGGGTCGAAAATAGAGAAGGATAGCTAAAGTACACTGGAGCCTCGGGATTTTGCCAAAAAAAGGGCTATTGTTTTAGTTGACCACAAAATGTCGAAGCTGATCACTTTTCAAGATTTTAGCGCTAATGTCTCAGAGCGATAAGTTTGATACTTACATTTATTAATAATGAACTTAATTATCAAAAACATACTATTTTCTCCACATTTTTCTTTATTTAATTGAAATGAAAGATGCATAACATGCGCTTGATATCTGTTTTCATCAGTAATGAACTTAATTTTCTAAAATATGTCATAATACGTTTCTCATAAATTTTTTTATTGAATTGAACTTAGACATGCAAATAAAAATGAGGTACTTTTCCTTTTTTCCGGCACTGGCGATAAAGTCGCCAAAAATGATGCAACCGACGCCAAACGGAATATCCCCGCTTGTAACCTTTTACCGCCGCATTTTCAAGACAAGTCGCGGCCATTTCTTATCAGTCACGTCTTATTCCTAATACGTCCCAAATGAATTACATGAAACCTATTGAAATTTGAGATTTCCCCAGAACAGAGGAAGAATCTGTCAGATTCTTTCAAGCGAAATGCGTTTTACCTTAGCTCCTTGTGGTAATATTACCTTAGCTCCTTGTGAAAATTATTTTCTGGAGACGAAATTCAATAGCGCTGCAACCATTCAACTTGTCGCAGTTTAAGCAGTATCCGGATAGATTCATGGGTTATCGAATTGAGTTTCTTTAAGTGTGTTAAGTGTATTTATGGTTGGAGCGAAGAAATAGTTTCATTTAAATGGTGTGATAAACAGTTAGAAATCAGACGCGGAACAGTTGTAGACTGAAATAACTACATGAGGGAGTTTTGTGTGAATTCTTTGCTTTGATGTCAACGACGGAAAATAAGATTATCTGATATGATCGCATTTAGGCTGTTGCTCTGAGACAGAGAAAACGTGTTTTTGTCTTCGGTAATTTTTAGTGCTTTCTTGTGTTCCTCGGAATAAGGAATATTTTCTTCATCGCTGATCATCAGCAGCGGATTTCGCCATTTCTCTATCGGAGGAAACCTTACTATTTCTGAATATTCTCTACTCTTCTCCTGTTTCCCTATATAGGAAAATTATATTCTTTTTTTTTAAATCTCGACTTCTAATCGGATTCTTGCCATTGTTGACGGCATGGTCTTCACTAATTCTGCTATCCTATCTGATTCTACTTCTGATTCCATTTTTGACGAGGTAAGTACTATACTAGTCTTACTTACTCCTTTTCCTTCTGATTACTGTTACTGTTTAATTTCTCTCATTAAACCAAACAGTTACGACTTACTTTCTGATAAAATTTCTGATATTTTAAATGCTCCTGGATCTGTAGAATCAATTCCCGCGATTCGACAAAAAAACCCCCCTCCTTAACTGAAAACACACACTCTACCGCTCAACACTCTAAGAAAAAATTGATGCTGCTATTGAAACAATTGCTAAATTAAATCAAGAAGCTGAACACGTTCAGGCTCTTAAAGTAGCTTTAACTTCTGAAATAGACAAACTTAAAGAGAGTATTAAGGTTGATGTTTTAGAACCTCTTAAGCCTCATCCTCCCTATTCCTCAGACGATGGCTTCGTAACTAAGAGTCACCGTAAACGAATTAAATATAAAGACATCACTCAACGTTATAACAATAATATTGAAAATAAAAACAATGAATCCACAATCAACCCATACCACTAGAAAATAAATCCGAAAAATTAGAAATCAAAGAGATAGAACAAGCTCCATCAGTTCCAAAAGTACCACCGATAGTTCTAACCAAAGTATAAAAAACCTAGTAAACTATCAAAAAAATCAGTTCCATTACAGGAGAGAATACTGTGGGCAAAATTAATGGCTATAATTTAAAACTTTTTCCTACAACCGTTGACTCTCATAGATCCATCCGGCAACACACCGCTAAAACAAAATAGAAGCTCAAACCTCTGAATTGCCAGGGCACAAGCTCTCAAAATTTGTAATTCATAGACTCCCAATAGACACCGAACCATCTGTAATCATAAATGAACTCAATAGCTCTGGCTGGCAAGTTGAAACCTGCCATGTCATTAAATCCCGTTAAAAAATTTGGCTATGCCACTTTTCTTAACCCAAGTATCTAAAAACAAGAAAAATTCAGAATTACACTCAACAGATCAGATCGGATACCTTAAGATTAAAATCGAACCTTTGAAAAAAAAAGAAATCTCCAACCAGTGCTATAGATGCCAATCATTCTATATTTTGCACTCGAACCCCTAGATGCCTGAAATAAGCGGAAAATCATATTTCTTGCCAGTGTACCAAACTCAAAGATACCCCCCCCCAAATGTTGCTAATGCGGCGGAACTCATACAGCTAATTTTACATAATGCCCCCAAAAAAACCCTTAACTTTAAATTCTCTCCTCCACCTGCTACTAATGCATCGGAAGAGCAGGCTAAAGAAGCCGCACAGGCCAAGAGCCAACCCCAAACTCCACCAAATTCAAACAACCCCGAATATCAGGCCCAAACACTTCCACACCCGCCTCTGATACTACTATTAAAAACCTAAATTCCCTCACTTCTTTCGGCAATGATTTAAAAGAACTGCTGAAACTATTTAATCCTCAAAAACTAATGAAATCAATGACTCCTTTTTAAAACCGTAAGTTCCAAAATTAGTAATCCTAAAATTGACATATCTCAAAAGTTTGAAATAATTTTGGATGCAATCCCCAAATTACTTGAAATTTGGGCTTGATGTTTAATACATCCCAAAATCCCCTGACAATAGCAGCTTGGAATGCAATTGGCATTAAAAACAAAATCGAAGAGTTAAATTTTTTTATTTTGGACTAGAACCCAGACATTATTGGAATCCAGGAGACACATTTAACTCCCGACTCCCTTAGCATTCCTAACCATATTATTCTCCGTACCGATCGTATAAAAATAGTGGCGGTGGTGTAACTTTAATTATTAAAAATTCTATCCCGCATCATTTGACTATCAAAGATACTGTGACCTCAGAGAACACTACAATTCATATATAAACACGCAATAAAAAAAGTTACAATTTCTACAATCTATCACTCCCCACAAATTTAATTACTCCTTCCGACTTCGAATTCATCTTGTCTGATAACTCCAATGGCATCCTGTTGGAGATTTCAATGCGAAACATCCAACCTGGAATCGATCAAAATCAAACAGATCAGGTCGTCAAATTTATGACATGATCGCTACTAATAACTTTACCATATCCGCCCCTAACTCCCCCACCCACGTCCCTTATAATAGTCAAATCAATAGTATCAATAGTTTATCATCCTCAAAAATATTCCTAATTGCAACTGTGAAAGCCTCAATGAGCCTTGTAGCGATCACAATCCAATAATCTTTGAAATTTTTCTCGATAACTTCCTCTTCTCCAATCCTTCACTACAACTAATTGGCCTAAATTTAGAGAGACCAGATCCGAACTAATGCCCGGAAATCCCTGCATTAATGATATCCCTGACAATTAATAACGCATTCTAAATTTCACTTCAAAAATGCAGGATGCTATTAAAATGGCCAGAACCACTAAAATAATTAATTCTCATCTTAGACTCCCTCCTCATTCAAAATTTAATGAAACAAAAAAAAAAAAAAAAAACCGTCAGAGGAAAATTTGTAAAAATTTAATATACTCTCTTCTTTTAAATAAGAACTGAATGGACTCCAACATCAAATTAGAACACAGATCACTACATTTAAAAATAATAAATGGGAAACATTACTTAAAGAACTAAATATCGAAGACAATGCCCATTTTAGCATGAACAAAAAATTCTCCAAAAAATATCAACTGATCCCCCTCCCCGAGTGGTAGTAGCGGTATGGTCTACTCAGATAAAGAAAAGCTGATCTGTTTGCTCTTTCATTGGAATTTTCATTCCAAGAAAATGCCTTATACAATACTATGATGATTCCCATTTTGAACACACTGAATCTGTAGTGAACAATTTTCTCATTGCACATCAAAATTCTACTCATTCCCCTCACCTTACATCCCCATTCGAAATAGTCCATAGCATTAAACAATAAAAAAATAGGAAAGCACCAGGTGAAAATGGTATTCGCAACCTGACAGTCAAATTTTTATCTTCAACTGCATTTCACATTTAACTAAAATTTTTAACAAATGTCCTACTTCCCAAACCAAGCCTTAACCACGCCCTTCCCATCAACTATTGCCCAATCAGTCTTCTTAACACAATATCTAAAATCTCTTCGAAAAACTGCTCTTGACAAGAATCCTTGAGTACACCCTGCAGCATAATATTCTACCTGATGCACAATTTGGCTTTTGACATAAACATAGGACAGTCCATCAACTTCTTCGAGTGGTCAGTTTAATCACCAAAGGCTAAAACAATAAACATATTAATATAAGCATTTTTTTAGATATTCAAATTGACTGATTTATAAATTAATTCACTTCTCAATATTTATTTTTCACAGTACTCTAAACTCCTGCTTTCTTCTTGTTCCTGAACTGATGAAGTAGGCTGATTCGGACAAATAAAACAAAAAAAATTATAAAAAAAACTATAAAATGAAAAAATGATACATCCTAGGATGATAAAAAAAAAAACAACAACAAATAAATCATAAAAAAATACATCTTTGATGGTAAAAAATTCAAAAAATTAGAAATGAGAAAAGTTTTTCTATAATAACTTTTATTTAAAAAGCTATTTTCTTTTCCTACTACCGCTCTTTTTTATTTTCCACTTTTCACTACTGTAAAACTAAGCGCTTCTGCGCATCGTAAACTGCATATGTCTTTTTTCTTGATGATTCAAATGAAACGCGAGTAAAATGTCTGGCCAGACTAGCACTCAAATATTCATGTGACTGATTATATGATCATCGAAGTGGATGAAAGCACATTCACGAAACGCGAAAGCAATGTGGGACGGATTCTACCATAATAGCGGATCTTTGGTGGAGTATGCCTTGAAACAAACGAATGTTTCATCCGTATGGTGCCAAATCGATCCACGAGTTTTATGTAAGAAGCAATTAAGAAAAGTATCGAAAAATAAACTATAATATATTCTGAATCGTGGAAATCCTACTTTAACACATCGATCAATAACTCCCGAGTCTAACATTGAAAACAACATTTTTTTTGCAAAATTTTTTTTTTATTCATCAACATAACACCTTTTGTTAATCACCTTTTAGGGTGATACAATCGTTCCAACGCTTTTCCAAATCTTTTTTTTTTCTTTTTTTTTTTTCCCGCAAGAAATATTTTTTGTTGCGAGTAAATAGCGATAAACAGCTTTCTGAATCATCGACTCGTTGCTGTTTTTGTTCCATCAAAGCAATCGCGGCACCCACTTGGAAAAAACCTTTTTCACTTCACTTCAAAAAACCTTTTTCCTGGTCCGATCGACTTAAAATTTTGACACGTTTCAAGCAAAGGTTAGTACTCTAGAAAGACCTGGTTACTGGTTTACTACGAGCGCCATCTCTGAGTTAGTCTCGGGAGTTATTGATCGATGTGTTACTGAAGAACGGGAAGAGAAAATTTCGAACATTTCAAAGCGATTTGTCGATTCTGAAACTGGAACGCAAACGTAAAAAATAGAAAGACTGTGGGGTAGGGCCAAATGGCGAAATAAGAAACACAGAACTTCCACAATAGACCTCAAATATCGTGCTCTTACAACTGGCTAATCAGGAAATTCTTTCTGATAAAATAAGACGATTGGCTAATAAATTTCTTGTATCTCATATATCAAACGGTAACTTTTCACCTAAGTACCGCAATAGCCTTGAAACAATAAATCTGGAAATCCTGCTAGGGGACAGAAATAACATCAAGAATACTTTCCGTATTTTGGGTATTGATGGAAAACAAATCATATCAATCCCCAGATTGATACATTATGCAGATCTTCCTTGTGAGATCTATACGGAGGAATTTGGATTCCAAAATAAAAACTTACTAATTCATATAATAAAAAGAAAATTTAAGGAAATAATGAATCGTAGATTCAGAGATTTTTTCTTATAGATACGGTCGCATCAAAAAATCAACATATGACATCAATAGCAGGTTTCACAAAAATACATCTTTCGCTTACAGAGTAAATCATATCAATTCGATTTTTACAGCTGAAGCACTTGCTATATGCCAAGCTCTAGACGATTTAACTGAATCTAAAGAAAATCTGATAATTCTCTCAGATAGCCATTCTGTGCTATCAGCCTTAAAAAATTACAATATAAAAACCCAAAAGTCATTCATAGACTAGCCAGTAAAATCTTCATTCAATCACAATTAAGAACTCAAACTATTCTCATTTAGATTCCGGGACATTCGAAATTATTTTGGAATGAACAGGCGCCAATAATCTCGCAAAATCGGTAACGGAATCTAATGAATACCTTGACTGGATTGCCCCAGAAGACATCAATAGTGAAATTTTTCACCACAAAATGAAAAGAACCAATGAAAACTATTATTCAAGCAAATATTTTGAAACCTTAGGAAACATCCCCACCATTGACATAATATCTAAATGGACAAAAAATAGAAGAGAGGAAATACTAAGCACTCGAATCACCAGCAAAATGATTATAACTCCAGGGCTTTTGCATAAATTCAACTTAAATGATAGCGCACAATGTAGAACATGTAATCAAATCATCGATTTGGAACATATCTTTTTGACCTGCAATAATTACGCCACTCAAAGAACTCTTCTCTAGAATATTCTCAAGAAAGACCCACAGCAAAATATTAATTTCGAAGAATTTTTGGAGAGAACCGTTGCTAATAAACAAGTTTTCAGAGCATTCTTGCAAAAGATGAAATATTTTGATATTTATTGAATAAAAAGAATCAGTGAAAAAGGGGATAATTGTCATTGTTGATTCATACCCCACAAAACAATCAATCAATCAAGAAACACAGAAGAACGGCGCGTCATTATCTGAAAAGTTAACCCTTAAGAATTTAAGTGAAGAAGGGAAACGGAAGATGTATTCGAAAAAAAAAAATTAAGTGATATTAAATGTTTATCGTTAGTTCTATGTAAAATATTCTTAGAACTAACATTGTTTGATATTTTTTTTACGTGCATACCGTGTGTTGTCACCTATAAAGTTTGCTTGGAGAGATTACATCATCATTAAATTTTTTTTATGCGTATAATGTATGTTGCCGGCAATAAAAACACCTTGGCCAGATTTGCGCCTGCGAATTGGAAAAGTACCAAATATGAAGTATCTGAAAACTTCCTGGTAATCAGTATTACACAAATGACAGTGGATAATTTTGTTCCAACACACACCAGTCGTAATCAATGCACAACTCTGAACTTTTGTTTAAAGAACTTTTACTTTTGTAAATTTATTAAATCACGAGAATATGAAATCAGCAGTAGAATACCATTATTCAAATTTCAAACACTTTTATATGACCCAAAATGGAAATCCAATATATATTACTAAATTAGAATTAATTTCTACAATTCTAAAGCTTTTTTACAGAAGTAATGATAGTCAAAAATGCTTTCTAATTTGTATAGGAATATTTACAAAATTATTACAATACTTACCAATATTTATTAAGAATTTAAAATACTTTTTTTATGATATATATTAATGAATTTTGTATTCAAAACTTTCGACCAATTATATACACATTTTCCATAGTTAAGTAATAGGAACAAGTGAAAGGAATATATAGCTTTGACACTTATATACATAAGAATATTTGCTATTAAAACCTTTTGTTATTTACTCTCTATATCTTACTGGTTTATTTATCTTTCTACAGCGACTGGTAGTAGGTTGTTTATCAGGCAAAAGGTGAAGATCTCCAGAGTTAGGCGTCACATTTTTCTGTTCTACAGTAGTTTGTTCATTATTATGGTCTGGCTCTAATAACTGGCAGGTTTTAATTTGTCCACAGAGATAATCACTTATTTATCTTTTATTAAAACAGTAAAATACTTATCTACTTTTTTACCACAGCAAATGGTCCTTCATATGGTGGTTGAAGAGTTTTTTTTTACTCTGTCAATCCTTACAAATATACATGTGAGCTGGATTTGAATTCCTTATGTACAATTTTTTTTTGCTTCCTGGTACAGGAAGACTTCTGTGGCTTTATGTCTTCCATGTGTTGTTAAAAATTTTGTCACAAAATTTTGTGCATCCATATTGATAGCAGATTGATCAAACAATTTACTAGATATTTTGATGCACGTACCATAAGCCATTTAAGCAATCATGTGGTTGACATCTGGTCTTAGTGCAGCTTTTAAATCTAACAACACAGTTGGTAAAGACTCAGTTCACTTAATTTGTTGTGAGTTTTTATTACCCCTTTCATGATTCTATCCAAACGTTGAACTTTCCCATTACATTGAAGGTGGTAAGGTGTTGTGTGCCCCACTGGGCACCACATATTGCAACAATACTTCTGTACAACTGTGACTCGAATTGTCGGCCTTGATCAGTTATTATTGTAGCAGGAACTCCAAACCTACATATCCAATGTTCATAAAATTCCTTTCCAACTATTTTGGCTGTTATATCTGGTAAAGGAACTACTTCCATCCAGCAAGAGAATCAGTCGATGTAGGTTAAACAATACAACATCCCTTCTGAAGGTGGTCCAATTAAATCTATGTGCACTACACTAAACCTTTCAAATCGTGCTTGGCATTCGCCAAATTTCGACTTTGTACGCCTAGTAACTTTGCACTTTTGGCATCTAATGCATGCCTTGGCCCATTCTTTAACTTGTTTCTTATATTTGACCAGACATATTTTTCTGTCATCAACTGTATTGTTGACTTGATACCAGGATAAATGAAACCATATATTAAGTGCAACATCTGTAATCGAAATTCTGCGGTATATGAGGCTTTATTTTGGAAGTTGAGTTGTCACATGTTTTTCCAGATGTTAATGTGGAAGGTTTAAATTTCGAAAATGAAATATTTTGCATGAACTGTTTTAATTCTTCATTCTTTACTTACTCTTCTGCAATTACATTATAGTTGATTTCAGTTACAGCTTCAATTTTGGATAATGGTAGGTACTATTGCTATAAGAATGCTATTGGCTTTCTACTCTCGTCTACATGCTGCTGAAGTACTGATCATATGGAAAAATCAGAAGCATCTGCACAAAGATACAATGACTATCCAGATTTTGGAAAAGACAATAGAGGTGCTTCAGCGAGATCAGACATGCACTGTTTGAAATTTTTTACAGTGCCTTCAGTTCATGGAACTTTTCTTCCTTCTTTTTCTTTGGTTCTTTTAGAAGGTCATGTAGAGGTGCTTGTGTTTTTACTGTATTCTTCAAGTATCTTCGATAAAAATTTATCATTCTAAGAATTGCTCAAAGATCATGGATGGTGTCTGGCATTTTGTAACTATTGATTGCTTCAATCTTTTCAGGAAGTGGATAGGGACCTTCAGCAGTTATCAGGTATCCCAAATATTCCATTTGGTCTATTCCCATCATTGATTGAGCAACATTAATTCTCAGGCCATATAGTTGAAGCCTGTCAAACACTAATTTAATATGATCTTTATGTTCTTTTTCTGAAGATCAGCACATCATCCAGGTATGGAAACACAAATCCAGGTTGATGTTGCATTTATAAGACAAAACTCACAACATTGAATTCAAATAACCGGAAAATCTTCTTTTCTGGGAATAGGGTATTAATCCGGTACTGTTTGAGCATTAAGTCTTCTTTTATCTCCTCATGGTCTTAATGATCCCACTTTCTAGTTAACAAGATGTAGGGGACCAGCCCACTGAGATTTAGAAAGTCGAATTATGGCATAGACAAGCGTATATTAAAATTTTTGTTTAGCTATCCGAAGTTTATCTGGAGCTAACACATCGATCAATAACTCCCGAGTCTAACATTGAAAACAACATT
>BMAW01118783.1:0-13595 GCA_019974015.1 Nephila pilipes
AATTTTGACACGTTTCAAGCAAAGGTTAGTACTCTAGAAAGATCTGGTTACTGGTTTACTACGAGCGCCATCTCTGGGTTAGTCTCGGGAGTTATTGATTGATGTGTTATGTACCTCATGGCAGATTAATGAATTATTGTACCTGAGTTGTATTGACTATTTTTTATATATCTCCGTTTAAGTGAGAAATTAGGTAAAGTGCCTATTATTTTGGTAGTTTGTAGATTAACTAAATCTTTTCATAAAAGAGCGGATAATTGTTTCATTTCTCACAATACCTAATTAATTTGAAGATTACTCAGCTAATGTGCTCATTCCTTGCTGGGTATACGTTTAAAGGCAAAAAAGGTGTTTCTCGAACAACAGCAACTTTTTTGTATGTTTAAATTAATACCAAGAAAAATAACTCGGTAGCACTTATTGTTTGTTTACTATACTCAGCATCACTAATTGAAAAAAAACCCTTTTTCTCTTATTCCATATAGTTTTAAAGTACTTTCATATATTAATCAGAAGATTGCAAAAATAATATACTGACAATTGGTGAAGCATTATGCTATTTACTTATTTCTTGATATTTGAAGAATGAAGGTGAAAGAATAAATCAATGTGGAAGGAATACGGAAGGAAAATTAGAAAAATAAAATATCTGTACTTGTGTGAACGATTCGGAATATGTAAACTGCACGTTTCTTTGGTAAAGTGTGGGAAATTTTTATGCTATAGATAAATTCACACTTTTACGGAAAAATGAGGTAATATGCACGTTAACGGCTTTCGAATTTTAAAGGTAACTGACAGCCATATTTCGGTAATGGTGAAACGATAATTTATAAGAAAAGTGTTTCTTAATAACGCTAATTGTTTCAACAATTCTCTATAAAACTCACATCTGTAGCAATTACACTGAATGACAAAGAATAACCAAAACAGAAAAATTGATTGAAAAAGCCCATTAGCTGTAAAATGTACTTTTCTAATGCAAACAAGGAAATTAAAAAATTAAAAAATCTCAAAGATCATAAAGTGTAGCTCATATTTATTCTAAATATGGTTAGAGTACTACTTAACTGGTTGCTGTCTCTTAAACTGATGAGAAAGGCTGTTTTCGCCCTAGGCTATTATTCCGGATTCTCAAAAATGATAAAATTCATTCTGTCTAATGAAAAATTCTGTCATTTCTGAAGCCAGAAACTCTTTTAAAACTTATTTGTTAACCGAAATCGGTTAGTTACTGATTTTCTCACTGCAAAAAGAATTAAATTATAGAAATGCTAATGCATAATGTAATGAAAGCACTCCCAAACAACCTCAGGATAAAAGAGTGCTCTTAAATTATCAGTTGGGCAAATAATCAGAAACGTCTCTCAGAATCCCTCATATTTCCTGAAAATACAGAAACTTTTCTTTGCATTTTTTTTCTTTTAACAGAATGATAAAGGAAGTTTGAACGTAATATATAATATCCGAATGCTTTTACGGAACTCCCATCAAATATTCCTAACATTTTTTTTTACTAATATTCGAAATCTTAGGTGCAATATTCTCGAGTATTTAATTTTTTTCCAATTATTTTTTTAGATTAATTATTTTTCTTTTAATAATGTTTAAAGTAAATGAAAACAATATTGCTGATTGAAGTAATTTTTCCACATGTATTTACTTCATTTTTTGGAGGAAAAAGCGAGGATTTTGATTTCTTATAAAAAGAAACTAAAGAGAGAAATATTTCATAGCCTTTTAATCATATTAATATTAGTATGAAATAATTTAACATAATTTAAACTTGCAAATGTTTAAAAGTATTACAGAAATACTAAATGTGTTATTCTTCAAAAATTTTGTTATTTCAAATTCCTGAGATCCAACTAATTAAAAATTTTCAAAATTAATTTTTCTTAATTTTCTCTAATAATGATGACATTTAATCAAAAAAAGTTATTTAGAAATACTTTGTAGTTTTACTAAGGTCGTAAAATGTTTTTGTTTTGTGGAAATGTGAAAAAAATCAACACTTTCGGGGAGGAAAACAATCCTTCCGAGAACCTAACAGGCTTTGAAATATTGATATTTGTTAAACCTTAAAATAAAATCACCGATTTTCTTGATTTAGTTCTCCACAGAGATAACTTAAAAGTAGACGTTTCAAATGCAAACTCTGAATTTCAAATCCGAACGAAGTAGCTTTAATTAAATTTAGGTATATACATAAAAAATTTCATCAAGCGAATGAGATTAATTATAAATAAAAAGTAATTTTAATATTAACTTAAGAGAGAATTTCATAAGAGTTTTTACATATCTTTTTCATATGAATAAAAAAAAAAACCTCTATATTATCACATAAATAATATCGCTTAATTCTTTCTTTTATAGAGGAACATTTCAAAAACACGCACACATACAAATTCACACAAAGCATTCAATTGTTCAAAAACGATGCCAACTTGAACAGCAAAATATTTCAAAACAGACAATTCCTCGATAAAAATTCAAATAAGTATTCAGATTTTAAAATTAAAGCAAAAGATAAAATGTTTAAGTGAACAATAAATTATCATAGCTCTCGATGATACACTGGTCAGATATTCATACCAGAACAAGTGATAAACTATTAAATTAATTAAATTTATGAGATATACAGGGGTTGGACAAAAATATGGAAACACCTTTTAAAAAACATGTTTCTTTGCTTAATATGGTGTAGGAAACCCGTTGGCATCCAAAACAGCTTGCAGTCTTCTCGGAATGGATAAATACAGTTCCTGTATGTGTGCCAAGGGAATATTATACCATTCTTCCTGCAAAACGGTGGCAAGTTCAGATAACGATGTTGGCGGTGGATAACGAGAACGCACTTTCCGTTCCAATGTAGACCACAAAGGTTCGATAATATTCAGGTCTGGTGACTGTGGTGGCCAGGGGAGATGGGACAAATCCTCCTCGTGCTCAGAAAACCAGTCCTGGACAATGTGAGCTGTGTGAACAGGGGCTTTGTCGTCTTGGAAGACACCATCACCATCGGGGAACAAAGTTTGTACCATGGCATGAACTTGATCTGCCAAAATGTTCACATAAGTCTTGGCAGTCATGTGCCCTGACACAGTTATCATGGGGCCAGCAGAGAACCACGATATGGCTGCCCAAACCATAACAGAACCCCCGCCATGTTTCACTCTTGGCAACAAGCAGTCTGTATTATAGGCTTGAGATGGCGTTCTCCAGACGTAAACTCGGCCAGAAGTGGGAAACAATGTGAAAGAAGACTCGTCAGACCATATTACACGCTTCCACTGCCCTATAGTCCAGGCTTTATGACTTAAACACCACCTTTTCCTGTTACGGGCATTAGCATCACTGATGAGTGGCTTCTCAATTGCAGCACGGCCAGAAATTCCCTGTTTATGAAGCTCCCTTCTAATTGTTTTGGTACTCACAGGGTTCTGTAACACAACATTCATTTCAGCAGTAACTTTTGCAGCTGTGGTCTTCTTATTTTTCGTCACAATTGCCCTTAATGATCGTCTGTCACGATCACTCAGCACACACTTTCGTCCGCGCTGTGATTTAGCAGATGATGTTTTTCCGCTTTTCAAATATGCGGAATAAATCTTCGATACAGTACCTCTTGAAACACTAAACACCTCGGCTACCTTGCTTACGGAAGCACCTACCATACGTGCTCCAACAATTTGCCCACGTTCGAAGTCTGTTAACTCTGACATAATGCAATGACAACCTCACATAACAGTACTCCGACAACAACTGAACTGTTTAGCACATTTACGAAGTTGTATAGGTGGCGTTAGTAGTCAAAAACGCCAGCGCCACCTACATATTTCATTAAAATCAATCTTTCTTTTCAAACATGCATTTTACAAGGTGTTTCCATATTTTTGTCCTAATATAATAATTTGTATAACTAATTTCACAAAAACGAAAGTAAATAAATTCTTATGTGTGTGTTATTTTGCTCTGAGAAATATTAGAGCACAGAATATTACATATTTAAAACCAGTAAAGATAACTGAGACGTGTTCCATAAGAAAAAATAATTTTATTTTATACCAAATTTAAATAATCCTCTCTATTTACATTAAAACAACGGAAGTCATATTTGAACTCTGATATATGTGTGTACATTTGTATCTTTTTATGCAAAGAAAATTACATGCATAACCATTAATGATTATCTAAGAGCTAACCATTAGAAGCATTTTCTTTTGTAAGTGATGTTCTTACTTTATCGATAGATTACTAAGGTCATACTTAGAAGCAACATGAGGGCAATTGGCGACAGACCACGGAATTTAATCGGTCAAGTAATGAGGACGGACGGCATTTCAGCTGGTACCACCGTCTCCAAACTCAAACACTTCGCCAACGGGAGAACTTCGAGCCTTGACAGGTTTAATATGCATCAGTCCGCTATACGGAGTGTCTTCAATGACATCAGGGTCGAACTCATGACTCGACGGAAACAAAGCAGCCCGCGAGATAGTGTCCATGACCACCATGCTACCGCGGTCCCCTATTTACCTTAAGGAACATCTTGCATATCCTACAGCATTTATAACTTAAAAAATGTACTGAATACTTTAAATATAACATTCCAGATACTGAACATAATTATAAATTTTAAAAAAAATTAATAATCTTTTAAAACTTAATGTTTCATAATTTCCATAGTTTTTTAAAAAAAAAAAATGTGCAATATTTAAATTTTGTGAGAGTTAATTTATACAAAAATTATTTCACTGTTTAGAAAATAATTTCATTTTTATTATGTGCAAATTACGAAAAATAGGAATAATGTAGATTTTGACGAAGGTGTATCAGAATCCTGAAAAAATACCACTTTGATAAAAACGCTAATGACAGATATTTTTCACTGTAGGCGTAGAGTGTTTGTTTACATTTTTTAAATTCAATTCTCTTGCATAATATCTATCAAATGCTCATAAATAGTATAACTATGGAATTATAGAAGTGATTTGTATTCCTTGACTTTGAAAAAAATTGAAGTATTTTACACTCTCAGTTACCTTAACCGTAAAAAACAATGTAATATTTTCCTACATTTCCAATCAAATTCACATTTATTTCCAGCCTTGGAGACCAAAAACTCAAAAATCTTTTCAATCTTCTCTTGAGATTCTCACTAGGATATTACTAAAACTAAAGCTCAAGAGACAGTAAAAAGAAAAGGGTTAAAAGATGTTTTGTTGTTTTTCGATGGCAACGAAATCGAAATTTCATTTCAAGGTACAAGCACAGAGGGTAGTGAAGTTATTTATTTGAGACGGTGAAACAACAAAAATTGATCTCCTAGTCCCAGTTGGGCAGTTTGTTTTCAGTTGAGAGGAAATATTATATTTCCTAGGTGATATATGATGCGAATAATGTTTGATCTGAAATGTATTGTTCGGAGAAAATACTTGTTATTATTGAAGGTAAAAAGCCGGTGGCCGATACATAATATTTACAAAGTATGAAAAATATTTATTGGATATATTGACATAAATTCCTAGTCTGTATAATGTAATGAAAGTAAATTTAGATATATATTCGGTGCATTTTAGTAAATGGTAAATAATTGCTCATATACATTCTTCGTTAAAAGAAAGTTACATCCATAAGGAAGCAAGAAACATAAATGCAAATTAAGAAAGTGTTTTGTCTCTGTTGCATATGTTAATGATAAAAGTGTCAGTAGAGTCGGCGTTAATATCAGTAAACACGTGACGTCGATCACTAAAGACCATTTGAAAGGTTCTTACAAAGTGCGTAATTATTATTCTAACTCGTGATTTTGGGTTTTATTTATCAATCTGAAGTTTAAAATGATTTTCAGGTGGGAACGACGGCCATTCGAACAGTTGGACGCTTTCGAGAGGGTTGCATTGTAGAAATGCATGAAGACGAGTGGTCGTTTCGTTGGATTACTCTTTGTATCGGTTACTCAGATGTTACAGTTTCACGTTGTCGGAAGATACTGGGTGGGTACAAGGAAATAATTTCTCACAACACATAGACTCAGAGATTATAAGTAGGGTAGATGGAAGGATTGTCGGGCAAGCACGAAACGCACTGGACATTATGCGAACAGTGATGCTTTCTCTACATCATATTATAAGTTCCAGTATCATTAGCAAACGGCTACATGCTTTTGGATCGCTGGAACGGATACAATTACAGAGGACGCCTCTGACCCACAGCAATGTCTCAATTGACTGCAATGATGCCAAGGAAAAGCAACTTGAACCCGGACATGACAGTGGTGATGACATCTTGGTGATGAGTTACACGTTTGTCTTGATGAGGATAATAACCACACCCGCGTGTGAAAGCAAAGCGATCAGCGCCCCGATAGATGATCTGCGTTCACTCGTTTTTTTCCTCTCATTTTTTATTACTCATACCGAGTAAGAGAAATCCCAGATTTCTGTAAACTCGAAATAAATACATTGCCAAGTTTTACTCGTCACACATACAACCAGCTGGATGTAATGGGATGGGTTGTAATTTAGTACGATGTTCGATCACCTTTGACCTTCATAAGAGTCTCTTTGACGCCCCATAGTTACGTTACTAGAGTCCTTTTACAGGCCGTCATTCTCTCTCTCTCTCTTTTTTTTTTTTTTTTTTTTGTGAACACACTCATTCCAGCCTTCTATTTTAAAGAGACAACAACATTCTATTGACAGTTGTAATAATTTTGCATTTTGACCAATAAATTATATTACACACACACACTCATTTTAAAATAAATTCTTGTGAGTAGTAACTTATTTTTAAATATCATTTCAGTCTGACCTTTCCTTCTAGGTGCTACTTTTCTGTGTATATTAGTATATTTGGAGTATGGAAAAAATAATTATTGTAAAATATTTTTAATGACACATTCTGAGCCTGTGTGAAAAAAAATGAATTTAATTAAAGTAAATTTAGTTATGAATTCCGTATGTCTTATAACTGATAAATAATTGTTTATGTTTGGAATAATGGTTTTAAACGACTAATATAAAAGGTTTTTGAAGACTAAAAATGATAGCTTAAACATTTATAAAAAATTCATAACAATAAATATTTTAAGTGACAATATAACATTAAATCTTTTGTACGTAAAACATAATATCTTGTGTTATGATTGAACAATTAGCCGACGTCTTTTATTATAAAGAGTATTAAAGCTTTATTAATTGGAAGATTAAAATAGTAATGCCGTCTTTTGGAATTTTTGAAGTTGACCTTAGGAATCCAGTATAAGGAAGAACAGTAAAAGTTTTAATCAATGAAATTGCACCTTTATAGACCAAACTGAAAAGTTAATGAAATGGCATCAAAAATACATAAGGGGAACAAACTGTGTACTGGAATTTGTTTCAAATATTAAATTTTTTTATTGATAATGAGTGTTTCATTGATTGCATACTTAAATTAAATTATTGGAGACAAACTCACAATTTTGACTCAATAATCCCTTAATTTCGAGGACGCACCTAGACAGGGCACAATCTCTTAACTTTCTATCATGTGATCAGTGAGCTTTGGGATTAAATTTGAATCATATCAGGGTAAAGACATAGTTAAAGGCCAGACCCCTTGCTATCATTCTAAACCAAAGCAACCCGTGACTACTTTTCTGTTCCCTAATATAAGAATTTTGGGTGAAAACATTTTTGACATGGGCTATGTAAAACAAAGTTTGAATTCCGATACCTATATGTCTCGACAGGTGATAGAAAGTGTTAAACCTTCAATTAGTTTGTTTTTGTTTCGATGGAAAAATAAGGAGAGATAACTAGGTGTTATCAACACACTGAAACTTGAAGAAAACCCTACTGTAAACTGATTATTTTTTTGTAGAAGAATGTATGCAATGAATGTTTATCGATGTGGACTGTTTGTGAGTGGTTAAAGTATTTTCAAGATGGTCGAGACGAAGGTGGAAGATTATTCGCCCATGCTCCACTTTCCACGTCACGGATACAGACCATCGGATAAGTATTGATGTGTGATTACTGAGACAATAAAATTACGAATAATCCTTTCAGCAAATTTTCCTTTAAAGCAAAGTAAATGGCTCATTCCACAATGTCTATCAAGAGTTTCTAGCATTGTACAGTTAACCTGTGTTAGACAATCTACCTTATTCACCAGATTTTAAAGTCTAGAATTCTATCTCTTTCAAAGGTGAAATCTGCGTTAAAAAAAGAACACGATTTGAAGTCGTTGGAGAAGATGAAAAGTAAGTCGTACGCATCCTGAAGGAGCTAACAAAGAAGACTTCCAGCACTGTTTCAAACCATGGGTTTGACATAGGTTTGATTTAAGGGACGGACGTATATTGAAGGTAAAGTAAATATGTATAACATCAATTGAAATATTAAATAGTAATGGTATCATTGAAGGATTTTAAAACAATTTATGAAAGAAAAATAATAAAGCATAAAAATAAAAATGTTACATACTATCTTTATTGAAATTTTAGTAATCATTGTTGCGATAAAAGATTTAGTATTCTATAGATAAAATTTTATATGGCTTTCAGATATTTAAATTTAAATGTATGTATACTAAATATGTACTTTTTTTATTAGTGATATACACTTTAATTGACCTTTCTTGAAATATCTAAGTACTTTTGAAATGTTTAGAACAATGGTGCTGGACTTAACTGTTGAATATGGTAACGTATAAACAGATGAAGGATGAATTCTAAATTTTTTAAAAGTCATAAAGATCCTTGATCAACCGTCGTATAAAACATAGAATCAAGCTAACCGTTAAGCAAGTGGAAACAAACGAAAAATATAAATTAGCCGGTCCCGGGAACAAACAATTGATTTCATCTCGAATGCAAATGAATCAAATTAAGTAGTAGTTAAACTAATAAAATTGGTTTGTTTTACTATTGAATGGTTTCTTCGCCTTCTCTTTTACATTCCTTATTAATTTAACCAAATATTTATGGATTGGAAATCTAAATTGCTTCTTTAATGAAAATCGTTACAATTCCCTTTACACACATATACAAATCTGCTTTTATATAAAAAATCTCAAGATTTTAAATTCAACAAGGCATAACTAGAATAGTTTACAATCCATTTATTTAGGAGTCTTTAGCTCGGATTCTTTTCTAATTCAAGTGAAACGAATTCTAACGTTTCTCTTGTCAAGAGAAATAATAAATAAGGTTTTCAAATGGGCCGGTTCATGCAAATCCAAAATTCAACCACAAATTTTTTTTGAATCGAAGAGCGGAGGTTAGATGCTGAATGCATCTGTTTATAAATCCTTGGAGTAACAGAGACGGCATAGATTTTTCTAAGGAGGTATATTCGACTTGTGTGTTTTTCTTATTCTATGACCAAATTGGAAATGGAAAATCAGTTAAAGAAAGCTGTGAAGGAGACCAGAGGTGCTTTTCTGAGAGATGAGATTGCGAAGTTGTCAGGGAAATTTCTTATGGTAAGGAAATTTCTTATGGTAAGAAATTTCATTTTTTTTTAAATATTGAGTTCAATAATATGGTACAGTATATATTTGAGAGTGGTTTTTGTTAGTTTTGCCTTGTGAAGTACTCTGGGAAGGTGGTGTGCAATAGTTGACTATTGATAAATTGAATTAAGTTCTGATTAGAATTTTTAAAACATTTTGATATGATGTGTGAGCTTGATACACACGAGAGCAATTAAAAAAACGTATTCGTGCATACATTGAACGGTTTTGCTTTCTAAGGATCCATGAGTTTGACCATTTCGTATTTAAAAAAAAATGCGTTGCCACAACTTTCCGATCGATGAAACCGCCTAAGAGTTTCAGATTCAGCTGAAGTAGATATTGTTTCTGGGATTTGTTGTTTGGTTTCCAAGTAAATAATGATGAATCAAGTCTCATTGATGGTGAAAACGAAAAATGTCGACAACTCGACAAGGCACCATTTAAAACTAACCATTGAATCATGCATCAAATTACATTTAGTGCCGTTTAATTAGCGGTAGCGCATTTAAGTAACACCAAGTAGCTTAGCAATGGTGTTTATCTTCCTCATGTGCCTCGTCACACTCGTAAAACAAAAGAGGAATAACATATTTAATATGTTTTATAGAGAACATTTTTATCGAGTATATGATGTCAAAATATACTGTCAATATGTCTATTACTAATGAAAGGTATATAATAAAATAATCACGAACGACATAAATAAAGTTTTTCTGAACGATTTGAAAAGTGAAATGAGATATAATTTACATTACATGGGTTAATCAGCTCCCATACTTCTACATAAATGCTGTGAACTCAAAGATGAAAGTATCACTTATGTTATTATAGCTTTATGAATTAAATAGATACATAAAATAAATAAATTTTCACTAATTTCTGTAGCACTTTTGGCTAGACTATAAGCCGTCAGGATAAAAAAAAAAGGCTCTCGGTCAAATGTCAGCTAAGTAACTTATTTTTATGATTCCTTTGCCATAATTAATTATACGTATAAACCCATACTTTATGTTTACAGCGTATACAACAGCGAATGGTTATAACATCGAGCCTTTGGCCTACAATAATGTAGTCGAGTCTGAGGTTGAAGTCTTGTTTCCATAAGGACCTTTATAAAGGCTCTCGAACATTAAATGGCTCCGGTGTACATGTTGGCGTGGTGTGGTTGTGGATAGTTGGAGCTAATTAAGGCGTCGACTTTGTCTGATCGTGATTCAAAGATTATGAGGCCACAAACAGACGTGCAGGATGTCCCTGAACTCGACCAAACATTAATGGATAAGACAATATACATAGGCAACTTTTGATAGCAATGTGGGGCCCTCGGAAATGAAAAAGTGTTGGTGCTAAAATAAGTGAAACGGAGGAAATGAAAAATAAAAAGAAATTTTCACATCAGTGTGAAATCTTTCTGAGAATAGATTGAATTAAATACCATGTGAATGAGAACTTTGATGTTTGGACCACCTCTAACCTACATGTTACACGTCCACACCTTACGAGGAGCTATCCTTGTTAATGTGTGGGTAGGTAATGTAGATAATTTCTTATTGGTCCATACTTTCCTATCATCTACAGATAGCATGATGCATTGCATATTTCTACAAAAGGGTATTGCGATTCACTGGGCCTTCTTCTAATTGAGGTGCTATTTCAGAATAATGTACTCCAGTCCTTTTCACCAATAATGTGCGATATTTATCAAATGTTTTCTGTTTGGTCCTCAGTAAACAAACTGGATATGAGAGTCAGTCACTTCAGCATTTCACCTGATTCATCAAGTATTATTTTTTTTTCTTGTGGAACATCTTTCAGGACATCTCAGGGATCTCATCAGGATATTCAATTGACTCTGACGAGACTCAATACTTCTGTTTCTGCAGCTGTTTGTGAAACACCTGGTGTAAAAGAATACACTAGTTACTTCTTAAAATCTTCGGTAAACAGATCGATATCGTTGGTGGTACATTCTTGTTATAATTAGTGTAAATAAAAGCTTTTTTTTTATATATCATTTCTTGTTTTTTCCACCAGCAATTTTTACTTCCGAACCCACGTTGCAGTACAAAAATGCTTATTCACATCATTTTAACATTCCTTCGTTTGACTCCTGAGGAATGCTTATACACCTGTACTCACATACATATATATACACATTTCCACGCGTTTCGCAGCTCCGATGGAGCTGAGGGTGCGACGCTCGTCTTCAAATCCGAGGAGTTCCTGGGGTTCCAAACGAGCCTAGTGGTTAACAACGAAAGCTATGCCAAAACCCTTAAATAACTTCTTGGTTCTCATCATAATTTCAACTTCCAGTATATTCTTTACGTTTCCAAAGTAGTGATCAGGTATTCCACTGTGATATATAAAGGCATGCTCTCAAGCGAGGAGAGTTGTAAAAGTGTTACGGCACTCGGTTTGTTAATAAGTCATGTTATTCGGCGGATCACATTTTTGTCTTCGATTCAACCAGCTGAAATCTAGACCACGAAATACACACACACACACACACACACACAAACACACACACACACACACACACACACACACACACACACACACACACACACACACACACACACACACACACACACACATATTAAATTGATTTTTTTTTTCAGAAGTGTTATTCTTCAAATAATATTTTTATAATTAAAATGCTGAATTTTTCCTTTAGTGTCCTTTCGAACCTTGTTTATTATTAACTCCTAGAGACTAGCAAAATTATGAATTCCTCAAGTTGGAGAAAATCTCTTTTTTTTTGGGAAAAAAAAGCTTTTCCTTTTCTCTCCCCTCTTTTCTCAAATTACATTTGCAACGTAAGAAATCCACATAAAAATACATGCATATTATATTATGTAATCACAAGAGGAAGATATCAAACAATGCGTGCGCTATTTGCAATTTTGCATTTTATCTATATATCCTCATCCACAGAATGAATATAATTTTGCTCGTTCCATTATATAATTGTTAACTTTAGACTATTTTAACCATTTCTATCACTCTCTTATGCAAAGTTATAATCGAAATAAGATAAATTATTTATCATAAATTATTATTAAATATAAGTTACATTAATTTGTATTACATACCTACAAATGTCTCCCAGACAAACTGCTGAAGATTTCCTGTTCAACAAAGAACAAAATTTTTATACATTACCTCGCATATATTATCTTCACTCTTCGAAGCTGATGGATAGAACTCGAATTTATCTTTAACTTTGGCATAATAAAACAAATACACAACGGCGATAATGGAATATTGTACTCCAGAGAAACTTGAAAGATATAATGTATTTGTGATAGGAATAATCTTTGTCACTCTGGTAAACTGGATTTCATTTTTACCTTAGATATTCGAATAAAATGCATGCCGATTCATTTGTTATATAATCTAAGTGGCAGAACAGATTTCAAATGTCACACAATGGAACTATGCTACTAAATAGTGAAAATGTATCAATATTAAAATTAAGCCTAATACTCCTCAAAACGTTTAATGTGATTAAAAGTAGAAGAAAGTTTTTAATACAATCAACGTAATTAAATGATATTTCTGTCAAAACAAGTTATCTTTGAATCTCAGAGAGTTTAGTGTGAAATTTTTTTTAATCTGCTCCTCGTTATGGAAATGTGAGAACATGCATTATGAATTAAGCGTCATGCCTATACCCTCATACATTTATTAAATATTCAAATATACTAATTAAATATAAGCCGCAAATTAGAAAAAACAGTCGACATTGTTGAGAATATTTTTTTACACTAGAATTTTGATAGAGCCAATGCTTCGTTGAGATAATTTAGCAGCATAAAACAACACAAATAGAAGAGATAATTATGGTATATTACGGAAATCAACGTAAATTTTATACAAAAAATATTTCCTCATTGACTTGATACAACTTCAGAGCACCCATGGTTTGACAATAAAGATTTAATTCAGATTTTTTACTGCCCAATAGGATGGGTGTGGGAGGGGTCTCTGTGAGAGGAATGGGGAGAGGGAATATGATGTAAGCTAGGAGACAATTACATCTCAACCGTTGAATTATGTCAATCTATTCTAAAGAGAAAGTGTGA
>BMAW01118787.1:0-10334 GCA_019974015.1 Nephila pilipes
TTGATCAATTTGCGAGCAATTTCTCATTGTTTGTGAAATATTAATTTGCTTGAGGTACCGAAATAAGAGAAATTACTATCTTTGATGCCCTGTCTTCTGTTTCCCCCCACTAGATAGTAGTGAATGAATTGAATATATTTTTATTCATTCATTTATTTACATCCAATAAGATTTTAAATTCTTTAAACGTATTTTAGTAGCGACGTAGAGTTTAAAAAATCGTATTCAAATCATCTTTAGAGAAAATTGTTACTTTTGTGAAATAAAGGGAAAAATTGCAGAATTTCATTCTTACACTGAGTGCAACTTAAAAAGTCCCTGTGTTAAATAGGGGTGGGTCAAAATTGGGATTGTTTATTACCATAGCACTGAGAAGGAACACGAGGTCACAAGGCAGAAAGCCCAAGGGGACCGAGCTCACCCAAAGAGTTTAGAATTACAAACCGGACTCCCGGGAGTCAATCACCCCCGTACTGAGCATTTATTGGCCAAAAAAGTTATTTTTTACGGCAATGAAGGTAAAGTAAGATATAACAGCACATGTTGGAGCACAAAACAAAAAATCATGCATAATATCGAAATTCAAAAGGAATTAAAAGCAAACTGTGAGTTTAGAGTGTGACGTCTGAGTTCTAATATTTCAATTCTCTTATTTTTATTCCTTTCTTTTTCTTTTCTTTATTTGAAATACATATCAATACATAATCCATTGACATCACAATTCCCTGCTAATAATGAATGCAGGCACTTTAACTCACACCTGCAGTCATTGCGACGGACTTCGGAAATTTGAGCCTCAGTGAAGTGACGAGGACGACACCTGAGCTGGCACATCATTCTATAAGTTTCTGTACCAGACCAACGAGGACATGAATTCTCGACCAGACTGAACAAATAAATATGGAGTAACTCACAGCAGAATTGTACATTTGACGCTTTTCCTTTTACTAATGTGTCAGTGAAGGGCAACCCTTTCGCATAGCAAAAAAAAAAAAAAAAAAAAAAAAAAAATGTGCCATATCTTTTCAGGACGATAAGACCATCTTCACCTTTGGAGCAGATTTTCTGAAATAACTTTTGTGTTTTTTGTTGTTACTTGGCATTCGGTGTATAATGATGATTCCAGTAACAACTCGACGCAAAGCGAGAATGGCATCATGATGGAATCAAATTTTGACCTGGCCGCAAATGGTTTCCAAATCTCAACCTATGAATAAGCGCCAAATATGTTTTGGCGCTATTGAACAAGTGACAGCGCACAGCGGTAAAATTGCCTTAGAAACGCCCACTAGCGGCAAAGACAGGTATTTTTTGAATAACTTTCTTATTTCTTTAATTTTTGAAACAAACTTATAAATTAGTGAAATTAAAAACGAAAATTAAATGAAATGTAAAAGAATTTAAACAATAAACCAGAATTTTAATAAACGAATCTAGAAAAAAAATTAATCAAAATTTAATTTATACTTTTATTTATACATCTTCCTTATGATAATAGTCCTTATAATAAACCTTAAAACTCAAAATTTACATTTAACGAGTATAACTGTTAACTGAAACCACATTTTTACACTTCAGAAAATTTATATATAATAGCAAATATAATAATAAAAATTACTTGAAAACATAGGTAGATTTGTTTTGTAAAATCAAAAACTATTTTATACAAATGACAGAAGGAAATGAAAACATAAGTAGTATTTAAACTATGATTTAAATATTAATTTTATTTTTAAAAACGATTTTAATTTATATTTTCGACTGCAAAGCTGAATATTTAAAGCTCACATTTTTCATCTCCCATGTATGAAAAGAATATTAGATATTTAGCATTCACAATTTATTTACTTAGAAAATATAACAATTTGGATAATTACAAAAATTATTCATTTAATTGTGTTTCATGAGCCTACAATAAAAATTTCGTGAAAATATTCTTTAAAGTCATTAATAATACTTCTAAAATTTATGGTTGATCATCAAGTATATACTTTTTTTTCTAGATGATATTATTAAATAATTCAAAATATTTTTTCATTACATTTTTTTTTCAATATCAATTTTAATTGCCGTTTAAAAGACATCTCATTTAAAAGTGTTTTTGAAAGTATTTAAAGAAAAATTCACTCGCTTTGTATGTTTTTTGTGTTCTATACTTAATCATGCACTGATTACGTTTACTCTCATTTCTTTCAACGGATAAGACAAGACAACCTTTCCTTACTTTGTGACAGCATGAAGGATCTTACAAAATCTTCTTTTTTTTTAATATACAGATGCTAATAAAACAAATATTTTAAATCAAAACAAGTAATACGTCGTACAGTAAGTATGCCTTTTTACAACGTTTTTATGTATTTCACTTGGTGCGTGTATCTTTTTGTGTGTGTATCAGAGCTTCATCAAATTTTCGATCGTTAATTTAACCAATTTTCCATCAAGCTGAAACTTTGGGAATCGTTCTTACTCGCTTAACAGTGCAATATTCAGACATTTACCACAAGTTTTTACTAATATTTCAATAATTTGTTTTGGTTACAGAAGCACTTGGTGACAGGGATTATTTGGCGGTATTTTGCCAAATGTGGCTACCCTGGTCCACGAAGCGGACCAGGGTAGCCACATTTGGCTGCTGTAGTTACTGTAAACGTTCAGCCAATACGTGTTTTTGGTAACGGTTTTAAGAACGTTGGTTTTTATCTAGAATTATTCAAATTTTTGTATCTGCAGCAGCTGGAATCGTTCTATCTCGCGTTCTTTTCACGCGCGTGATTTCAGAGTGCAGCAGATTTTTAGCCCCCTCCCCCAGACAAAATTGTTTCGTCGCGTAAGAAATTAACTAGAATAAGGGAGATTTGTGACAATATTTCTATTGTAATTGCTCTTAATCCTGCTTGTTTAATATTATCTAGTATTACATTGTCCAATTTTTTTTGCGTCATGAAATTATTTTTCTATACATTGATTTATATCGGTGAGCCATTGCGTAGGTATTTGTTATGAGATACTAGTATGTGCGGTACAAAAGTATAACTAAATTATTTTGGGAAACAAAATATAATTAGGTAAAAGTATTAAAACTAATCTTTTTTTTTTAAAAAAAAATAATTTTTTGATGTACATCATCGTTATGATAAGTTGAAATATAAATAATACGAAATGAAATATGCAATATACATAAGCAAATATGAATTTTGTATGGCATGGTTTAATAATTATCTTTTGATAAGTTATAATTTTAATAAATGGTTAAAAGATTATTTAGTTAGTTGAAGTTATTACTTTTTATACAAAAGAACTACAGTCATGCGTTCATTAACTCGGGTTCTTACTATGGTTTCCTTTTTATGAGATTCAGAATAATCTGTTTTTTAAGTTACGTTAGGACTTTCTATGAAGATTAGTCATTAAACCCTTTTTACTATTCGTTTTATATATGATAGGATAAGCATGCCCTTGGAGTTCTTATATGCATTAGCAAACTGATAACCCGAAAGAGAGAAAGAAACACAAGAAAGAAGTGAGCCAAACTGTGTTTACGCTCCTAAAAACGAGCAAAACAGAAATGCAAGGGTAGAGTAGGGACCTTTCATGAAACTACAACTTAAGTTCCTTGATTGTTAAGTACAAACGGGGACATTCGTGGTAAAGTAGAGAAGATAAAAACCCGACAACGTGGAGATGAACAAAAGGTTATCTTTGAGACGTATCTTTTGAAGATTTGGGGAGAAGATAAGTTTCGACATTTTAATATTTTTTATTTACTTTTTAAGGTTTGAATATTTGGATCGGATTTGTATCACTATTTCTTGGAAAGTGAAATGTTCCGGTTAAGATTTTTTTTTTTTTGCGTTAGAGATTATTTTCAAGATCTCGCGGCTGGTGAGACGAGTTACACGTTCAATCATTTTTATTAGTCAAGTTTTAACAGTTAGAAATGTTTTCTCCTTGTATGAGTAATTTTCGCAGTATTATAATTAAAAATAAAATAAAAAGTGTGTACACATCATGCAGAAAATTCATATCGATGCTGAACTTTGTATTATCTCTCAATTCATATTAAAACTGTAACTCACTGTTCACTTAACTGGCAGTATATTAGTTATAGACCCGGACTACTGCGTGTTCATAGCGTCCGATTATATATAAATATAGAAGTACCAGAGAAGCCTTATATCTCCCATGTTTCTATGAGTTTCCGTGAAGACCAGTCTTTCAAGAAACGAGGTTAAACACAAGAAATGGATACTTCTTAAATGAGCAAAAGAGCATGTGGCAACTGCTAATTACCACCAGCCTGTTGCTGTTCAACCACTGTGCAGACGAGGCGCATATGCAAACGAAGTAAAGCTAAAGTGAATTGCAATCCTACAGCTATTTAAGCTACCACTGAAAGCAAAGCAATCGAGGTTGACTGAGACAGGAACCGATTCTAGTGTTCCACGTTCTCTCTTCTAATTGTCCTTCTTAATTGTTCTTTTAAAATGCTTTTAAATAAGTTATCATTATTGTTGGCATGAGTACCCAATCCTTTTTAGTGAATACTTTTAACCTTCTCATCTGGAGTTAGACTTTGCTTCTGGAACTGAAGAAAATTCTTATGAGAAAAAATTTAAGTCGATTAGTATTTAATATGTTCAGGGTTTGGTTGTTTCATTTATGTTTCTGTATAGTTACACAACAGTCATTCCTTTCCCGCCACATCGTATGAATGCGTTCAATATGCAGTGACCTTCATAGGTATTGGGCAAAACTGAGACTCAAATACATGAATTCTACCTGTCACGAAACTCGCAATCTTAATCACCGTTATTTCATTTTAAGTACATTGTAAGAAATACACTGTTAATTAATCTATGTGAAAAATGACATGGGATGTTACCATCATTTATACATCAATAAAATTACAGAGATAGGTGTTGATAGCATAAAATATTCAACTTGTACTATATATCGTAAGCAAAATTATATATATACATCAAGAAGATAAAATTCAAAATTGAAATTCAGAACATAAATATAAAGGCAATGATAAATACTTATAAGTAACTATCCACCATAATTACTATGTATAAATGAATTATTTTGCACAAGGACAGAATATAAAAGTTCATAAACATTACGCTTTGTCAAGGAATGCTGAAGAAATTTGTTTTCACAAACATATATTCTAAAAGAATGATTAAATACATAAATGCTGTTTAATTCAGAAAATAAAACTAAGGATAAAATAATGTTTTTAAGTATAATCTTTAATAGGATAAAAAGAGCCTGTAGATGTTTTAATTATGGTAAAGTAACAAAATAATCTTTAAAATGTTTTCTTAATACAGGCAAAAGTCTTTAAAAAATATCCCGAATACAACTAATAACATATCTTAGCTGAAGTAGATAAATAAAGGAAAGTCACTGTGTATTTTAAAAAAAATCGCTATTAGATTCGTAAAACATCCAAAATTTCTCTGCATTAGCATTACTCCATAGTTAATTTCTTAAGATATTTCAGCATAAAAGTTATTGAAAGTGTTCTTTTTAGCGAAAAATAACGCATACTAACGAACTGTTACCACAAATAAAAATTATTTTTAGATTACTTATTCTATACACTACACCCCACGTGCGTATTTATTCAAAAGAGAACTTGCCATATATATTATTCGTAAACTGAATTGAACTGTTTAACGGATTTTAAACATAATAAAGTAAGCATAAGTTTTCATTTCTCTTGCTCGTAAGAGAAAGTTCATTAGAATTGCAAAATTATATATAACTACCCTCATCCTCAATTACTGAAATACTCAAACAAAATTGTACTTACCTGTTATTACAAAATAAGAGAAAACAATGTCGTACTAAAGCAACACATATCTCAAACATTCTTAAATAAAGAAACTCTCGAAATTGACAAGAGCCGAAGTATTTTTCAACCCCTTATCTATCAATCTAATGCAACTCGAGCCACTGGACGAAATGTTTAACGACTTTATAGAATATACTGAGTGAGAATCTAACGATAGGAATGAAGCAGAAAAAGCAATTACTGAGATTTCATGCAGGTCCCATTATATATATGTTCCAAAGAGGTCTTTGTCTTTTCCAATCAATATCGAAATTGACAAAGAGAGGTCTCGTGACAAAACCGATTTCTTGAGAATTTTTTTGGAGTGACGCCATTTCTTATATAATTTAATGAGACAGTATAGTTTTTTTTTTATCGCTTTCATTTCTTGTTGAGGACAATGGTTTTGTTACAATAAAAAGAGTTATGTATAAAAACAGGTCTTGTTAGGGGGTGTATGTTTTGGACCTGGATGAACTTTGGTGAAAATATACAAGGAAGTCTATGGAATTTTTGTTGCCAGTTATCTTAAAAATAGATTCAATTTTAAGGAAAACACACGAACAAAACAAAAGTTTAACTAAAAGGAAAGGGAATTTTGTCGTACGCGTGTCCTATGCGGTGCTCTAGTAATTTATGTTATGCCAATAATGTTTTTATTTCCAGTATTCTCAAATCCCCTGGAACTCGGTTTAAAAAACGATTTATTGTTATATAATACTATCTGTCATATTGATTTTTTTTGATGCATTTATTTTTTGCAAGGGAAAAAGATTTCTCATGTCTTATTCCAGAAGAGGTTAAAGGCCTTATATAATCAGGTGAGAGAACATTAAAAAACTTTTTGAAATTTTGTTTTAAAATGCAGTTCTTTTGAGAATTACAAATCTAGCAACGAATTGAGGATAATTTAGGAATGCCTAGAATATATGTATCATCTGAAGCATATATACTAGGTAAAGGTTTTATTTAAAATCTATTGACTAACTATTGAGATTAAAAATGCTACAATGCTATTTTTCACTCATTTGTTGTGCTTTTTCAATTTTTTTTTATGACTTGAAATAAAGTTTTTACTGGTCTAAATGTGAGTAATTTTTTTTCTAAATTTAAAACTTGTTTCTGTTAAGGAAGTTTCGAAATTTATTTTCTCTTCTTTGTATTCCTGTATGTAATATTAAATCGCGTGGAGTGTTAAACTCGAATTTGGAAAATTTTGAATTTTCTATTAAATTTTTTTTTTCGTTTCCGTTTTTGGCCTTTGGCTTTTATAGTTTATACTTTAGGGTTTCTTGCAAGTTTGTAAAAATTTTTCAGTTAATATTTTTGGTGTTATAAAAATTTCTTAACAATATCTTTTATTGATGATTATTGTTAGGCCTATAATTCTAGAATAACCCAGCTTACCACTATAAAGTCTGTTACAGCATTCATTATAATATTCTCCGATATTGTCTTTTAAAAAATTATGGGTTTCAAATTTTTTAAAAACTTCATATTTTTTAAATTTTTTTTTCATATTTTGTTTATTTTTTTACTTTTCTCATATATGTATATATAAAAATCCTATTTAAAATATGTTACCAATTCTATCACAATCAATGCGATCCACTTAAGAATATTGATATCTAGAAGATTTCACCAAGTATTACTCAGGTGCTTTGAAATTTTTTGTCACTGTAATAACCATGAAAAAGCCCTGATTAACGCGTGCTAAAATCAACAAGCTTTATTATCTGCTCAACCAGCGTATTTCCTCAGATAAATTCACTGCGATTAATCTTCAGTCCATTACTTTTTAAGCAGATACTTTGGATTTCGGTGAAGTGTAATTATGAAGATATGTTTTGATAATAACCGGCAATTTTCACAAAGAGCAAAGGAAAGTGGAGTTAATTATTACAATCAAAAACAATGATATGTTGAGTGTGTCAAGGTTATATTTTATCATGTTGAATGATTAAGAGGTGGTTTATGCGTCAGTGGTTACTCTGCCAGAGTCCGGTAAGAATTTATGTTTGCACAATACACACACACACACACACACACACGCACACGACACACACACACACACACACACACACACGCACACAGCGCACGCACGCACTACACGCAGCCACACACCACGCACCCGCGACGCACGCACTGACGCACGCACGCACACACGCACACACGCACGCACACACACACATATAACATTCAATTCACCAGCTTATTAGTTCGAACTACGGACAAACAAATCTCCAAAGCAAAATTCTGCACTTCCGAAGGTAGAATACGACAGTTTCTGGCAGTCCCTTCAGATACTGGTCACTTCCGATCATATTCGTTTATACGTCATATCTTTCCGTACAGTCAGGCATGACGTTCCAGCGAATTTTCAGGAAAAAATCCGTAACTTTTCTTTTAATTGAGATATCGACAAAATTCCAGCGTTTTTGAGAATATTCATTAGATCGCCAATTCGCCAAAATGGTCCCCACATTGGTCATCAGGTCGGGGAGTCATCGCTTAAGCTTTCCTAAGAAGCCGACCAATATCTGTAAATGTCTCTTTTTACATACAACAGCAACGTTACTGGGAAGCATCATTGTATGTTCGTAACAATGAATATATTTTTACTGTCCAAAAATTCAAAATTAATTAATTTTTGTTCGAAGGAATTTCATCTGAAATTACGGTAATATCAGTACATGAAATTGTAATCGAACGAAGTGAATGTTAAGTAAAAGACTATTAAACAAATAGATGAACAAACAAGTGTTACAATTTATTTAAGAAATAATGAAATAAATCAGTTTTGTTAATTCATGATTAACATAAAAAGACAATAAAAACTTATCTGTTACATTTCATATTAAACTCATTTTATTAGTTCGAAATTTTAAATCTGTCTTTAGTTTATATTCAGTAATGTATTGCATGTAATTGTTCTTAAGGGACTATATCCACAATAAGTTTAATTATTAATCTTATAATATATGTATTTGGTTTTCCTGCTGTGCTATGACTTTTGATTCCCTCAGGATTTTTTTTTTATTTCTTAAAAATATTAAAAATATGCTAACCAATATTTGGTAAAATATACTATTTATTCGTGAAATTATATATATATATATATATATATATATATATATATATATATATATATACACTAGAATACAAATGATTGAATGCAACTATACGTCGCTTCTCTGACCTCTTTAACTGGAATCCAGGAGTACAAGTAGTTTTTTTTTTTAATTTGTGAAACGACTTGAAAATTTCTTCAAAATCACATATTTCTTTCATCCACGTGTTTTGAAATAGTACTTCACGTGTTTTAGAAACTATGTGTGAATAAAAGGGACATGTTTGTGAATGGAACTTTACAAATGTTCTGTGCAAAGTCTCACCAAAGCCTTAGTTACGTCTCTTAACAGTGACAAATAGCATACGGTTCTACATAGTCTGAAATGCAATAAAAGAACTTTAAGGTTTCTTCTATTGTTCACGCAGTGTGTAAATATGACTCATATTTTATTTGTTCAATATAAAAGATGATTTTCTGGAAATACGTTTCTATTTCATTAAATTTTTTCTCTTTTTCATGTTCATCCAGATTTTCGATAACCAGGACCGGCTGAGAGTCCCAATTAATCCGACTTTAATATATTTTACTGCAATGCAAATTCACACACATCTGTTTTAAAGACATGGGACTAGATATTTAATCATGATTATATGACTTCCGCGTAGGGATGTGGAACAAATTTAAAAAAAATTATTATATTCAGAAATATCGAGTTTTTGAAAAATTCAAGAAATAACAATAAAATTGTCGTCTTCCTAATTACATTCCACAACACAGTAACACTAATATATTCATGAAAATAATTTTTTGTCGTATTAGTGATTTTAAATATTGTATAAAAATAAAATAATAGTAATTGATATTCTAATAACAATTAAAAAATCCTTATTAATTAACAACATAAATAATTTACAAAGAACTTCAGAAGAAAACAATCTTTTGTGAATCATTTGAATGTATAAATATAGCTATTTTAATATCTTTGAACACGCAATATGTTATAAATAATTTTTTGATGACCATTCTGATTTAAGCAATGATCGCAGTAGCCAAGTGGTCAAGGTTACGAGCTCGCAGCTGGCGAGGGCGAATCGTGGGTTCGAGTCCAGATGCCATTTAAGTCTCTTCGTGTAGTAGAAATGATATGCGTTAAATCTGTTGGGGATCAAAGTGCTCCCAGATAAAAATGTTGTAGTGTGGAAGTTTTGAGAGGGATACCGGCTCATTTATCACATTCTTCTTTTGACCATGGTTAAAAATTACGAAGATGGTCGCCTAAAGCCATGAGGTAGCTTATAATTGTGAGACGTGAATAATCAATCAATAAATCACAAAAATCCGATTCGTGCAATGACTTTAATTAATTCCATTTTCCTTTATTAAACAATATTGACAAGTGAGAAAATAATAGTCTTTCAGCTT